>PVHP010022332.1:0-28529 GCA_004024765.1 Zapus hudsonius
TCCCACTTAACACTGAAAGAGGGGTTAGGCGGACACTCTCACAAAACAGAAAATAAAGTGAAATAATAAAACCAGGCAGCCTGGCCTTCATTCCTGTGCTGGCTCTGGAACCAGCCAAGTGACCTTTCAGCTACTCACAAAGGCCTATGCTGGTGGCTGGCCTCAGTGAGGGAGGGGCAAAAGAGGGTGGCTGCTCACTCTTGGTTGGGGGCAAAGATGATGACTTCTATTGTATTGCAAACATGCAGCATTTTGTGAATATAATGAGTCCTTATGATAGTTAAGAGGCCATAGTACTGCCTAAGCCTATGCTGCTTCAGCTACATCCAGCTAGGATCCTCACATCTTTGGTGTTGGGTGGGTTTTGTTTGCGTCTTTTTTTCTTTTTTCATCATGTTGCTCTCTTGTCCACTTGATTTTCATGCATAACTAACAGAAATGAAATACCCCATCCAGCTTTGGTGGCTGAGGAGGCTCCAAGTGGACACCACAGCCTGGGGCCCAGGATGGACGCCTGATCCTTCCCAGCCCCAAGCCTCAAGGTGGGCTGGGGCTGGCCAGCTCTGGGTGAACTGAGAGGATACTCAGGTGAATGATGTAGGGGGTGTAGTCACCTCATACTCTTGTGCCCCATTTTGGCCTCCCTTGCATTCATGCCTGTTCCTCCTGTCCTTGTCACACATGCTCCAACCTCCACATACGCTCCTCTCCCTTGGCCTCCTGGCACCACGTCTGTCATAGATCCTCTCTGCCACCCTTCTTCTTCTTCTTTTTTTTTTTTTTGGTTTTTCGAGGTAGGGTCTCTCTCTAGTCCAGGCTGACCTGGAATTCACTGTGTAGTCTCAGGGTGGCCTTGAACTCACGGCGATCCTCCTACCTCTGCCTCCCGACTGCTGGGATTAAAGGCGTGCGCCACCATGCCCGGCTCTGCCACCCTTCTTTATGCTGCCCCCTCACCCATGTTCCCTGAAAGCCATGTGTGCTGGCCAGGGTTCCTGCACCACCCGAGTATAGCAGGGTATCTCAACATTGGCACCTCAGGGAGGCACTTTGCTGTGGGGTTGGTCCTGTGCATTGTAGGAAGTTTGAAGGTATCCCTGGTTTCTGGCCACTAGATGACAACACCTCCATTTTCCCAGATGTGACCTACAAAAATGTCTTCAGGTGCTGGGGAGGTGTCTCACTGGGTAAAGTGCTTGCTGTGCAAGCCTGATAGCTCAAGTTCAAATCCCTGGCGCCCATGTAAAGCCAGATGCAAGAAGTGGCACAAACATCTGGCACTCATTTGCACTGATAAGAGATTCTGATACACATGCACAAACATACACACACATGCAAATAAATATTTCTTTTTAAAGTCTGTGTTGATTATTTGCAAGCAGAGCGAGACAGAATGAGAGGGGGAATAACACATCAGAGCCTCTTGCCACTGAAAATGAACTCCAGATGCATACACCATTTTGTGCATCTGGCTTTATGTGGGTACTGGGGAATCAAAAGGAGAAGCCTAAAAGTTAGAAATTGGTACTTAAAAGATTGACTCCTGATTTACATGCTAGTTCTGCTGCATCAAGGGAGACAGAGTTGAGTCTAAATGGTTAGGATAGGTCTGCCATCATCCTAACTATGTGTCAGGTACTTTATTTATTTATTTATTTTTGGTTTTTTCGAGGTAGAGTCTTGCTCTACTCCAGGCTGGCCTGGACTTTACTATGTAGTCTCAGGGTGGCCTTGAACTCACGGCAATCCTCCTACCTCTAACTCCCGAGTGCTGGGATTAAAGGTGTGTACCACCACGCCATGCGTGTCAGGTACTTTATTGACACTGTGTTATTTATTTATTGTATTTGTAAGCAGCAAGAGATAGAAGAGAGACAGACAGAATGGATGTACCAGGGCCTCCAGCCACTGCAAATGAACTCCAGATTTATGCTCCACTTTGCACATCTGGTTTTACGTGGATCTGTGGAATCAAACCCTGGTTGTTGGCCGGGCGTGGTGGCGCACGTCTTTAATCCCAGCACTTGGGAGGCAGAGGTGGGAGGATCACCATGAGTTCAAGGGCACCCTGAGACTACATAGTGAATTCCAGGTCAGCCTGGACTAGAGTTAAGACCCTACCTCAAAACCAAAAAACAAACAAACAAAAAACCCGGGTTGTTAGGTTTTGTAGGCTAGCCCCTTAACTGCTCAGCCATTTCTCCAGCCCTGTTTTTTTGTTTTTGTTTTTGGAGGTAGAGTCTCTCTCTCTAGCTCAGGCTGACCGGAAATTCACTATATTCTTAGGTTGGCCTCAAACTCACAGTGATCCTCCTACCTCTGTCTCCCAAGTGCTGGGATTAAAGAAGTGGGCCATCATACCCAGTTTGTATTTTATTTAAAAACTTTTTTCTGATGCTGGAGGGTTGAACCCAGGGCTTTGCCACTGAGTTACACCTCAGGCTTGTCCAAGATTTTCTTTTCTTTTTCTTTTAAAGGAATTTAATAAATATTTATTAACTAATAAAAGGATGGACAATGAGAAATGACCTTGGAGCCTGATGATACAGGCAGAAGATGCTCTCACTTGCTCTGTTAGTTAGGCAAGGAAATCAAACCGTTTAATTTGTACTTAAAGAATGACTACTACTACTTCCTCTTTAAAGTAGAGGATATACCTGTTTCCTAAAACTTCTGGGGAGGCTAACTTGGGTAATTCATGTGAAAGTACATTGCAAACTTGCATGAATCATATGTGTTATTGTTTAAGAAAACAACTGCTAATGCATTGAGATATTCTACAAATATTAAGTGTCCAGGATACTGCAAGACAAGATAAGTTATTATCATTTTATTTCTTGGGCTGAGGAGATGGTTTATTGGTTAAAGGTGCTTGCTTGCCAGATCAGATTCAGTTCCCTAGTCCCCATGTAAAACCAGGTGCTTATAAGTGGCTCATGCTTTTGGAGTTCATTTGCAGCACAAGAGGCCTCTCAAAAAGTAGAAATATTTTTTTAAATGGGTATTTAAATGAAACCATGTAAAATTTAAAATGCTAATCATATATTTCTAGTACATAATTTTTTTTTGTTTTTTTGAGGTAGGGTCTTAGTACATAAATTTTTGAAAAAATTACGATTGAAAACAAACTGCCAGGCCAGGAGGCAGAGGTAGGAAGATTGTTGTGAGTTTGAGGCCAGCCTGGGCTAGAGTGAGACCCTACCTTGAAAAACCAAAACAAACAAACAAACATTAAAAAGCCAAGTAATTTCTGGCCACAGTGGCACATAACTGTAATTATTATTATTATTATTATTATTATTATTATTATTTTGGTTTTTCGAGGTAGGGTCTTACTCTAGTCCAGGCTGACCTGGAATTCACTATGTAGTCTCAGGGTGGTCTTGAACTCACGGAGATCCTCCTACCTCTGCCTCCCAAATGCTGGGATTAAAGGTGTGCGCCACCACGCCCGGCTATACCTGTAATTATTTAGCTGGCACCCAAGAGGCTAAAGCAGGAAGATTGTCATGAGTTTGAGGCCAACCTGGGCTACATAGTGAGGATGTGTAGCAGAACCCTGTTTTTCTGTTTTGTTTTGTTACAAGTAGGGTCTCACTCTAGCTCAGGCTGACCTGGCACTCACTCTGTAATCCCAGAGTGGCCTTAAACTCACAACAATCCTACTACCTCTGCCTCCCAGTTGCTGGGATTAAAGGTGTGCACCACCACATCTGGCAGAACCCTGTCTAAAAAAGCAAAAACTTAGTTCTGGTTTTACTCCTGCTCACCTAATGTTTTTTGTGTCATTGTTTGGCAAGTTTCTCCTTTATTCAATCAGGAGATTTCAAAAAGAATTTCCTAGCCAGGTGTGGTGGTGCATAGAGGTTGAGATAGGAGGAACATCACGAGTCCCAGGCCAGCCTGGGCTACAGAGTGAGTTCCAGGTCAGTCTGGGCTAGAGTGAAATCCTGATTCAATCTGCCCCCACCCCCAAAAAAGTACTTTCCAGCTTGTGATTCAATGATGCAGGTCTGAACAGGCTAAAAGAGCATATCAACTTCTTCATTGTTTTTTGAATTTTTTCAGTCTCAGGTAGCACTAGCTGGCCTCAAATTCACTGTGTTTCTGATCCTCCTGCCTCTACTTTCCAAGTGCTGGAATTATAGGTGTGAGCTACCATGCCCAGCTAAGGTAACCACTCTTTTTTGGTTTTTCGAGGTAGAGTCCAACTAGCCCAGGCTGAATTGGAATTTTTTATGCAGTCTCTGGCTGGCCCCAAAGTGATCCTCCTACCTCTGCCTCCCAAGTGCTGAGATTAAAGGCTTGTGGCACCACATACAGCTAAGAGAAACACTCTTTATGTTAAAAAAACCATATTTGCTGACTGGGGATGGGGAAGGGGGGCAATGAGGAATTGGGGATAACAACTCATTGTTTGCCTACTAAACAATGTAACTCATTGTGGATAATAAAAAAAAACATATTTATTTGTATAGCGAATACTCAGTAAAAAATTCAGAAAAACTGTAAAGATGTACTGTAAAAAGGTTTCTCTCTTTCCCCTAACAACCTCATTTCCTTCTCAGGAACAATCACTTTTATACTGTTTATATTTTTGTATAGTTTCTTACATCTATTTTTAAAAATATTTATTCATTTTCTAGGAGAGAGAAAGAGAGAGAGAGAGAGAGAGAGAGAGAGAGAGAGAGAGAGAGAGAGAGAGAGAGAGGAAGAAGAGAGCACCAGGGGGTCTTGCTTATGTGGGACCTGGGGAATTGAACCCGGGGCCTTAGGCACTGGAGGCAAGTGCCTTAACTGCTGAGCCATCTCTCCAGCCCTTGCTTTTGTTTTTACATGATTGAGATCAAGCTACAGAGTTACATTTTATTTGTTTTACCTCTTGTGGGTATTTTCCCATGTTATTAAAGGCTGTAGAACAATGGAATCCATTCTATGAATATACTGTTGTTTCCTTATATGGAATTCTAGTTTCTGGCTGCTGCATGTAATAACTAAAAGGGAACTGTTTTTCCTAGGTCACTGACTCAGAATGTTGGTTGGGGTGAGCAGTAAATGATTAGAGGCCATTTGTGTTGTCAGTATCTTACTTATCCATTTCTTTCCCTTCTTCCTGGTGTATCTTCCTCTGCTTTGTCCCTTCCTTAGGTAAGTCAAATCTCATGGATGCCATCAGCTTTGTGCTTGGTGAAAAAACGAGCAACCTGCGGGTAAAAACCCTGAGGGACTTAATACATGGAGCTCCTGTGGGCAAACCGGCCGCCAACCGGGCCTTTGTCAGCATGGTCTACTCTGAGGAGGGTGCTGAGGATCGCACCTTTGCCCGTGTCATTGTAGGTGGGTAAGGCTGGTCAGAAGGCCCTCCTTGGGTCCCAGGGAGTGGTTAGGTCAGTTGCTAGGATAGGAGGGATGCCTCATCCTCACTGACTTATTCATTGTCCTGTAGGAGGCTCTTCTGAGTACAAGATCAACAACAAAGTGGTCCAGCTACATGAATACAGTGAGGAGTTAGAGAAGTTGGGCATACTCATCAAAGCTCGTAACTTCCTCGTCTTCCAGGTGGGCTTTTTACATTTTTTTTTGGCTATTTGCTAGCTCCTGTGCCCCAAACTCACTGGGCCTGTTTCATCTCAGGGCTCTTTGTTCCCTGGACTATGTCACACCTTCTTCAGTGTGCTTCCTGATTCCAGTTAGGCTCCTTTTGGTTTATCCCCTGGGCCAGGTTCATCTTATAAGCACACAAAAAGTCTTTCTCCTCTTTCCTTAAGACATTTCAGTAATTTCCTTGCCTTGGTATGATTGTTCTCAGATTTTAGTTCCTCCAATTGACAATATGAATACCACAACACCACTTGGGAATATGTGACAAAGGCACATACATTCTCAGGCCCCATTCTAGACATATGGACTGAAGAGACTGTGGAGTGGGGTGCATAGCTCTTTGTGGTTTCCCAAGCTATTTAGGTTATTGTGATGTCATTAATTGTTTGAGAACAATTAATTTAGGATGAAAAATCAAACTTCTTAGACTTTCATTCAGAAAACACCATCATCTGGTTCTTGCCTGCTTTACTGGCCTCATTTGTCAATAGTCTTACACTCCAGCCTGATTAAATCACTTACAGTTCTCCATATTCACTTGCTGTCTCTGGTTTGCTGGCCTCTGCTTGTTAATTTTCTTGTACATGAAATTATGGAATAATTTCTTCTCCATATTTTTCCATTTTTTGTCTTTATTTATTTATTTTTTTTGGGGGGGTAGGGTCTTCCTCTAACCCAGGCTGATCTGGAATTCACTGTGTAGTCTTAGGGTAGCCTTGAATTTATGGTAATCCTCCTTCCTCTACCTCCTGAGTGCTGGGATTAAAGGCGTGCACCACCAGGCCTAGCTTTCTTCTTCTTCTTCTTCTTCTTCTTCTTCTTCTTCTTCTTCTTCTTCTTCTTCCTTCTTCCTTCTTCCTTCTTCCTTCTTCCTTCTTCCTTCTTCCTTCTTCCTTCTTCCTTCTTCCTTCTTCCTTCTTCCTTCTTCCTTCTTCCTTCTTCCTTCTTCTTCCTTCTTCCTTCTTCCTCCTTCTTCCTCCTTCTTCCTTCTTCCTTCTTCTCCCTTCTCCCTTCTTTTTTTTTTTGAGATGATAAGGATCAAACCCAGTTCCTCTTATATGCTAGGCAAGTGCCCTACCCCGGGGCTTAAATTAACAGTCTGTGTTCTTCTTGGTTATCCACCCCCATCTTCCAAAGTCAGTTTAGGTGTTACCTATAGAAAGCCTTCCCAAATAGACATCCCTTCCTAAGTCTTACACCCGGAGCTTCAGTTTTCTTTGTTGCTTCTGACATTGCACACAGCACATGGTTACCTTTGTGTTTGTCTCTTGGGCTCTCTGTGCTCCTAAGATGCAGAGAATTTGCCCTTAAATCCAATTATGGCTGGGCCTGGTTGTGCAGGCCTGTACTTGGGAAGGTAAGGCAGGAGGATCACAAGTTCAGGGAGTTCAATTCCAGCCTAGGCAATTTAGTGATACTTTGTCTCAAAATGAAAACAGTGAAAGAAGGCAGAGGATATAGCTCTCTGGTAGAATTTTCCTAACTTGAATCCCCACTACTCTTCCTCAAGGGGTAAAAAATATCTGAAGTGTGACACCAGTTGGTAGGAGGGTTGTCAAACTTCTTTTTATGTTTGTTTTTGTTTTTTCAAGGTAGGGTCATACTCTAACCCAGGCTGACCTGGAATTCACTCTGTAGTTCCAGGCTGGCCTTGAACTCACAGAGATCCTCCTACCTCTGCCTCCCAAGTGCTGGGATTAAAGGTGTGCGCCACCATGCCTAGCTATCAAATTTCTTTCAAATGAATATGTAGAAGTGGGCAGGGCAAATTGAGCTAGCAAGGGTCTAAATTGAATAGTGTTTTGATGTTTATCAGGGTGCTGTGGAGTCTATTGCTATGAAGAATCCCAAAGAGAGGACAGCTCTATTTGAAGAGATCAGTCGCTCTGGGGAATTAGCACAGGAGTATGACAAGCGAAAGAAGGAAATGGTGAAGGCTGAAGAAGACACACAGTTTAATTACCATCGCAAGAAAAATATTGCAGCTGAACGCAAGGAGGCCAAACAAGAGAAAGAAGAGGTACTGGGGTCAGGCTGCCGTTTGGGTCTGAGGGACCAGGATAAAAGCAGTACCTTATTGATGCACCTTTATCCCCGTTTCCATTTGCATAGGCGGACCGCTACCAGCGCCTAAAAGATGAGGTGGTGCGAGCTCAAGTACAGTTGCAGCTCTTTAAGCTTTACCATAACGAAGTGGAAATTGAGAAGCTCAACAAAGAATTGGCCTCTAAGAACAAGGAGATTGAGAAGGACAAGAAGCGTATGGACAAGGTGGAGGATGAGCTGAAGGAGAAAAAGAAAGAGCTGGGCAAAATGATGCGGGAGCAGCAGCAGATTGAGAAGGAGATCAAGTAAGAGGCCAGCTTGTGCCTACAATTTATGGGAAGCCAAGAAGTTGTGTTATTTCCTATGAATCCTCTGAGTATAGAGTCTAGTGCTTGTACTAATTTATCTTCCCTTTGACTTGCTTGGGCCAGTACCAGGTTCATTTCTTGACTAGTAGTAATACAAATAGAATATTTAAGAACTTGAGCTCTGGGTAGATAGTTACTCAGAAGAGGGACATTCCATTTGAAAGAGTTTTGCCAAGTGATAAGGAAGAAATGGGAGGTCCAACTATGAGAGTGGCCAAAAGAGTTCATATTAGAAGAGAAACATTGTTTGTAGAAGCTTAAAGGACAGGAATGTGAAATTATTAGATGAGATAAAAGACAACTCAGTAAACAGGGTATTTGGGGAAGGTTTTTGTTTATTTGAGGCAGGGTCTTACTCTAGCCTAGAATGACCTGGAACTCATTCTAGCTATGGCTGGCTTTGAACTCACAGTGATTCTCCTTCCCCAGACTCCTGAGTGCTGGGATTAAAGGTGTGAGCCCCCATGCCTGCCTTGGGGAGTTTTCAATTGAGGGGCCTGTCCTAGCAGGGATAAGCTTTGTCTTATGGAGTGACTGGAATGCCATGCTGATGCTATGGGTTCTAAGAAGTAGTAAAACTCCTTTTTTGAGGAGCTGTTTATCAGGCCTTTATACTTTTAGGCATTTCCCTGAGGCTGGCTGGGGAGGGAAAGATAGGTCTCCCTTTTAAAAAAAAATTATTTGTAAGCAGAGATAGAGAAAGACAGAGAATGGGTGTGCCAGGGCCTCTAGCCACTGCAAACAAACTCCAGATGCATGCACCACTTTGTGCATCTGGTTCTTTGTCAATACTGGGAAATCAAACTCAGGTTGTTAGGTTTTGCAGGCAAGTGCCTTAACCACTGCGCCATCTCTCCAGCCCAGGTCCCTCTTTTTTTTTTTTTTTTTTTTTGGTTTTACGAGGTAGGGTTTTGCTCTAGTCCAGGCTGACCTGGAATTCACTATGTAGTCTCAGGGTGGCCTTGAACTCATGGCAATCCTTCTACCTCTGCTTTCCGAGTGCTGGGATTAAAGGCCTGCACCACCACGCCCGGCTTAGGTTGTTGGGTAAAAAGCTTGGGTCCTCTACCTTCCTCAGGGCTAACTGGTTGTCCCCTTTCTCTCTGGGAAAAGGGAAAAGGACTCAGAGCTGAATCAGAAGCGGCCACAGTATATCAAAGCCAAGGAAAATACCTCTCACAAAATCAAGAAGCTTGAAGCAGCCAAGAAGTCTCTGCAGAATGCTCAGAAACACTATAAAAAGCGGAAAGGTGACATGGATGAGCTGGAGAAAGAGATGCTGTCGGTGGAGAAGGCCCGACAGGAATTTGAAGAACGAATGGAGGAGGAGAGTCAGAGTCAGGGCAGAGACCTGACACTGGAGGAGAATCAAGTGAGCCCTGGGAAGGGTTACTGGGGAAGAGTTCAGTGGTCTTGCATGAACTCATATAGTTACCCCTGTCCTCTTTTCCTGTCCCTAACACAGGTAAAGAAGTATCACCGGTTGAAAGAAGAAGCCAGCAAAAGAGCAGCTACTTTGGCCCAGGAGCTGGAGAAGTTTAATCGTGACCAGAAAGCTGACCAGGACCGCCTGGATCTGGAAGAGCGAAAGAAAGTAGAGACAGAGGTAGACACAAGTTCAAACATGAGGCCTGAGGATGGAGCTCAGTGGTAGTTTTTGGGTTGCATACTGAAGGCCCTGGGTTCAATCTCCAGCACCAAAAACAAGCAAAATGATCAGGGATGATAATCCTTAGAAAAGGAAATGATGAAAGTCTTAACAGATGACAGAAGTTTACATCTATCAGCAGTTCTTGTGTGTTTAACACTGTTCCTTATATTCCCTGTTACATATACCTTTATGGGGGTGACTGTCGATATTCTCACTTTACAGATGGGGAAACTGTAGCACAGAGGTTAAGTAATTTGTCCAAAATCACAGAATTACTTAGCAGCAGAACCAGAATATGAACCTGGGTAGTTTGGCTCTAAAACACACTGTTACCAAGTACACTTCACTTATGGGCTCCCTAATACTAGTAATCAAGATTGAAAGTTTTTATATGACCCCAAGAACCTATAATGTTCCAGGCATTTAGCTAAACACCTAAAAATTTAAAATATGTCGAAGGCATTAATGTTACAGCTGCCCTGTATTAAGTACTTATCTGTATTCTGTGACATAGAAATTACATTTTACAGATGAAAAGATAGGTTAAGAGAGGCCTATGTAGTCCTATTTTGCTTAGGTTTGAGCCTCTGAGATTGGTGAGGAAACTTGGACTGGGTATAATACTGATGAAAGGTTCTGGGCTTGGGGAGATCCCCATCCATTGGCAGACTGGACACTGTATGTATGTCTTCTTTTTTTTTTTTTTGGTTTTTCGAGGTAGGGTATCGCTCTAGTCCAGGCTGACCTGGAATTCACTATGTAGTCTCAGGGTGGCCTTGATCTCAAGGCGATCCTCCTACCTCTGCCTCCTGAGTGCTGGGATTAAAGGCATGCGCCACCACGCCTGGCTTTTGGTAGGTTTCTTACATTAATGGTAGATTGTACCAGAATGTTGGGCTTTTGGATAAATAGGCATATAAGGGGTATAAGCCAGGGCCCCGTTGTCTTGGGTTAACTGGCTCAGGCTCTGGTGGAATATATTTGTCATCCAGGCCAAGATCAAGCAAAAGCTACGGGAGATTGAAGAGAATCAGAAACGAATTGAGAAGCTGGAGGAATATATTACCACTAGCAAGTATGTGGCTCCCTTTTCTTTCCATGTTGGCTCTTCCGTGCTTTGTCATGTCCCTGTTCAGGTAGGACCATCAGAGTCCTTTAGCCATGAATATTATCTCCTCAGCCAGGCTGACTCCTGTGCTCTCTTACATTGTAGGCAGTCCTTAGAGGAGCAGAAGAAGCTGGAGGGAGAGCTGACAGAGGAGGTGGAGATGGCCAAGCGGCGCATTGATGAGATCAATAAGGAGCTGAACCAGGTGATGGAGCAGTTGGGGGATGCCCGTATTGACCGTCAGGAAAGCAGCCGCCAGCAGCGAAAGGCAGAAATAATGGAAAGCATCAAGCGCCTTTACCCTGGTTCTGTGGTAAGACTGGAAAGGGAATACTTCCTGATCACACATTTACTCGTGTGTGTATGTGTGTGTGTGTGTGTGTGTGTGTGGCAGGTTCTTTTCAGTCAGGGTCTCATGTAGTCCAGGCTGGCCTTGAACTTCTGCTCTCCTGCCTCTATCCCTTGAGTGCTGTGATTATAGGCATGTGCCATCATGCCCAGCCAGAATTACCATTTTATTCTAAAGGTTGCTCTAAAGGATACAGATGAATAAACAGATAGAAATGATGCCCAGGGTAAGGCATGGGCAAAGGGGCATGGTATTTCTGTGCTTTCTTCAGAGCTAACCTCTAGGCACTTCTTTTGTAGTAGATCTATCCAGAAGCTCCCTGAACGCAGAGCAGTTGGATTTTTATGTAGTCATCAGTATATAGGCATGGTAGATTAAAATGGAATCATATCATTCATGATTGCTGATCAACTCTGCAACCTCTAGGTCCTCTCCCTTGAGGGGTACAGGGGTGTAAAAGTCCCAACTTTACAATCTTGCCCTTGAGTAGGTATTGCCTTAAAGCTATGTACAGATCTGGGGAGATAGAAAGGAGACCTGGGGCCTTAGGGGCCTCTGTACTTCTGCTTGAGGTTGTGTTTAAAAGACTGCCCACGGAGGAGGAAATCCAACTGATCAGGGACAGGGAAGAGGGAAATAGGGTGTCACAATCAGCTATACGCTGCTGGGATGAATCTTCAAACCAGGCACAGTTTATGGGAGGAAAGTATTTATTTAAACTACAGATTGAGGGGAAGTTCCGTAAAAGTGGTTGGCCCTCTTTCACAGGTCCAAGCAGAGAAAAACCCATCACCTACAACACACACACAGGACAGGGAACAGGCCTTAGGGTGGGGTCTTATAATCCTTCCCCAGACTTAATGGCTTCCTGAGTCTCTGGAATTTCCTTCCTGCACCATCCACACAGGAAAGGATGTTTACTTCCAGCTTCTTTGAACTTCCCCCTACTGAGGGCTGCCTTCCTGTAAACATCCTGAGAGACCCACCCAAGATTACTTGAAAGGTCAAGTTGACATCAAAATTTAACCATCACATAGGGGAATTGGAGACATCAACACATTATTCCCTTATTAAGTGTATCTAATTATGGATAATAAAAAATTAAATTATAAAAAAAAGGAGGGCTGGGAAGATGGCTCATTGGTTAAAGGTGCTTGCTTAAAGCTACTTAGGAATGGTCAGTGATCAGTCAGCTAATTATCACTTTAGTTTTTGGAACTGTGTATTAGGAGCCAGAGATTAAGACTAAATGTGTATTTCATCACAGTCCACCCCTAGTTTTTCAACACAAATCTCTTATGCCAAAACAATCCTAAATTAAAAGATAGTGGCACATTAAAATAATCATATTCACTCATTAATTAACTAGCTAAAGCTGGGTGTGGTAGTGCATGCTTGTTGTAATTGCAGCACCTGGGAGGTAGAGGTAGGAAGATGAGTTTGAGATTGGCCTAGAGGTAGTTTATTCTCAGCTACATAGTAAGACCCTGTCACAAACTCAAAACAATTAAATGTCATCATATATAAAAATGTCCTAGGGACTGGGCAGATGGTTCAATGGATAAAGATCTCTGCTTGCAAAGCCTGCAAGCCAGGGTTTGATTCCCCAATACCCACATAAAGCCAGGTGCACAACATGGCACATGCATCTGGAGTTCATTTGTAGCGGCAAGAGGCCCTGGTGTGCCCCTCCTTCCTTCTCTCTGTCTTAAATAAATGAATAAATATTTTAAACCCTCCCCCCAGGTAGGGTCTTGCTCTAGCTCAAGCTGACCTGGAAGTCACTAAGTAGTCTCAGGGTGACTTCAGTCTCATGGTGATCCTCCTATCTCTGCCTCCCAAGTGCTGGGATTAAAGTTGTTCACCACCATATCTGGCTATTTTAAACAGTTTTTTAAAAAAATATTTTATTTGGGCTAGAACAATGGCTTAGCCACTGGGACACTTGCCTGCAAAGCCTAATGACCTGGGTTTGATTCCCAGTACCCATTTAATGTCAGCTGCTCAAAGTGGCACATGTGCCTAGAATTCGTTTGCATTGGCTGGAGGCCCTGGCACTCACATTCTGTGTCTTACAAATTAATAAATAATAAAAAAATTTTTACTTATTTATTTGCAATCAGAGAGATACAGACAGAGATTATGGGTACACCAGGGCCTCTAGCCACTGCAAACTAACTCCAGAGGCATGTGCCACTTTGTGTATCTGGCTTTCATGGGTACTGGAGAATTGAACCGAGGTTGTTAGCTGCTGGAGGCAAGCACCTTAACCACTGAGCCATCTCCCCAGCCCTAAATAACATATATATATATATATATATATATTTGGTTTTTTGAGGTAGGGTCTCACTCTAGCCCAGGCTAACCTGGAATTCACTATATAGTCTCAGGGTGGCCTTGAAGTCATGGTGATCCTCCTACCTCTGCCTCCTGAGTGCTGGGATTAAAGGCATGTGCCACCACGACCGGCTTTAAAGGCTTTAAATAACATATTTTTTTTACAAAGAGAGAACAAAAAGTGTCTTGGGCTGGGGAGATTGCTCAGTGGTTAAAGATACTTGTTTGCAAAGCCTGCTGGCCTGGGTTAAATTCCTCAGTATCTATGGAAAATGTGGCACAAGCACCCAGAGTTCATTTGGAGTGGCAGAAGCTCTGATGTGCTCACATACACACCAATAAATAAATATATATTTTTAAACTTTTTATTGAAAACTTCCCCCAAAAAGTATTTTTAAAAAAAATATCTTCTGGGGTAAGGTTTGTGACCTTCATTCAGTCTTTGATTTTTTTTTTATAAATACTTATTTGCAGAGAGAGAGAGAGAGAGAGAGAGAGAGAGAGACAGACAGACAGAGACAGAGACAGAGACAGAATGTGTACACCAGGGCCTCTTGCCACTGCAGTCGAACTCCAGACACATGGACCACTTTGTGCATCTCACTTTATGTGGGCACTGGGGAATTAAACCCAGGTGGTCAGGCTATACCAGCAAGCACCTTAACCAATGAGCCATCTCTCCAGCCCGGTTTGCTTTTTTTTTAGAGGCAGGCTGACCTAGAACTCAGTGCAAGCTTCCTACCTCAGCCCCCCTAGTGCTGGGACTAAAGGCATGTGTCATCATGCCCAGTTCAGTCTTGTCAGGTTCTAAAAGTAAGAGTATTAGAAAGCCTATAGCTTCACTCTGTTAAAATTGAGCTGAGACAGTGTAATCGTTTTCTCTGAGCCTGTTTTGAGATATTAATACATTAACTGGATTTTCCCTCACGTAACCCATTTATTCATTCCTTAATTTTCCTAAGCCAGTTCTCCATAGCCTTCTCATGCTTCAGTTTTCCCATTCTCCTTTACTCAGTATGGCCGCCTCATTGACCTATGCCAGCCCACACAAAAGAAGTATCAGATTGCTGTGACCAAGGTTTTGGGCAAGAACATGGATGCCATTATTGTAGACTCAGAGAAGACTGGCCGGGATTGTATTCAGTATATCAAGGAGCAACGTGGGGAGCCCGAGACCTTCTTGCCTCTCGACTACCTGGAGGTGAGGCTTGTAGGGTTGGGATAAGTGCTCTTCCCCTTAGCCTTCCATGTTCTTCAGCTACTTGACAAGCTTCTCCACACAGGTGAAACCTACAGATGAGAAACTCCGGGAGCTAAAGGGGGCCAAGCTAGTGATTGATGTGATTCGTTATGAGCCGCCTCACATCAAAAAGGCTCTGCAGTATGCTTGTGGCAATGCCCTTGTCTGTGACAATGTGGAGGATGCTCGACGCATTGCCTTTGGAGGTCACCAGCGCCACAAAGTATGGACTCCTTTGCCCAGGTTGGAGCTGAACAGGCTCAGTACTAGGGATTACTGTGTTCACCTTTTCTCTTTTCTCTACTCTGTGTAGACAGTGGCACTAGATGGGACCCTGTTCCAGAAGTCAGGAGTCATCTCTGGTGGGGCTAGTGATCTGAAGGCCAAGGCACGGCGCTGGGATGAGAAAGCAGTAGACAAACTGAAAGAGAAGAAAGAAAGGTTGACAGAGGAACTGAAAGTAAGCCCCAGGCAACACTGATCCTTAGGAGGGGGCATCCTGAGCACAGGTGGGTCACTTAACACATACCCCTGATCCTCTTTAGGAGCAGATGAAGGCAAAACGGAAGGAGGCAGAGCTTCGGCAAGTGCAGTCTCAGGCCCATGGACTACAGATGCGGCTCAAGTACTCTCAGAGTGACCTAGAACAGACCAAGACAAGGCACCTTGCCCTGAACCTCCAGGTACGGCCTGTTGCTTCCCCAGTTTACCCTGGACGTAACCTTTTTCTAGAAAACAGTATTGTTTCTAAAACATATTTGGCCCAGAGGTTATAGGTAAAGGATTTTATAACTAATGATGTTTACTGTGTTCCCAGTCCTGTGGATTGAAGCTGGCTGAACTGGAGACTGGAGAAGCTAGCTATATGATGTCTCCAGAGAGAAATTTTAGAAACATGACTGACAGCAGTGCTGAGTGAGGTTTTCTCAGTGGGTGGAGAGCTAGCCCTTCCTGACCATGGGGTTGGTACTGCCAGGGTAGCTCTTTTCCTCCAGATCCTGGTCTCTTATTTTTTAATCCATTTTCTATAGGAAAAGTCGAAGCTGGAGAGTGAACTGGCCAACTTTGGGCCTCGTATTAATGATATTAAGAGAATCATACAGAGCCGAGAGAGGGAAATGAAAGACTTAAAGGAGAAGATGAACCAGGTTGGTTTTGGATAGGACATGCCAGCAAGGCAAGACTGAGGTGGGAGGCAGGACTCTGACCAAGATTACCTTTGCCCCCCCCCCCCCCCGAATTTTTGTTCCTCAGGTTGAAGATGAGGTGTTTGAAGAGTTTTGTCGAGAGATTGGTGTACGCAATATCCGAGAATTTGAGGAAGAGAAGGTGAAGCGCCAGAATGAAATTGCCAAGAAGCGGTAGGTGAAAATACTTTTAGAATCCAGGCGTGGTGGTGTACACCTTTAATCCCAGTACTCTGGAGGCTAAGATATGAGGATCACCTTGAGTTCAAGGCCAGCCTGCAACTACAAAATTGAGTTTCAGGGCAGCCTGGGCTAAAGTGAGACCCTACCTGGAAAACAACAACAATAACTAATGTTAGAAGATACCTCAATACCCTTGAGCCTTTAGTCCGACATACTTCACTTCAATAGGGTAATTGCCTTGACTCCTATCAGGTAATGTTGCACTTTTCCTCCATCTAAAAAGTCACATGCCCCTTCTAAGGCAGTGATCAGCTCTTAGAATCATAATAATTTATTGTAGGTAGGCCTGAAAGATAGTGGTAAGAATACTAGCTATAAATTTGGTCTACCTGGATTAAAATCTCAGCTTCACAATTCATTATCTTGGACAGTGATTTGATCTCTCTCAGCCAAAATTTCTCTAAAATGAAGCAATAATGACACCTATTTTGTATCATTGTAGGCAGGATCATATGAAATAATTGTTATGTATGAACTAGTGAGCATAATACTAATATTTAGCACCCACAAGGAACAATGAATATTAGCTATTTTAAAAACTTATTTATTGGGCTGGAGAGATGGCTCAGAGGTTAAGGCACTTGCCTCCAGTGCCTAAGGCCCTGGGTTCAATTCCCCAGGACCCACATATGCCAGACCCACAAGGTGGTGGCCCTGGTGCTCTCTCTCTGTATCTCTCTGCTTGAAAATGAATAAATAAAATATTTAAAAAAAACTTATTTATTTATTTGCAAGGGGGGGGGAGAGAGAGAGAGGAGAGAGAGAGAGAATGGGTACACCAGAGCTTCTTGTCACTGCAAATGAAGTCCAAGCACATGCGCCACTTTGTGCATCTGGCTTTATGTGGGTATTGGACAATCAAACCTAGGCTGGCAGGCTTTGCACATGCAAGCACCTTTAACCACTGAGTCATCTCCCTGGTCTAGATTGGTGTCTTTTAGAGCTTAAGAGAAGGAAAGAATAGAGTCTTGCCCAAGAGGAGGCAGCTGGAAATGAGAAAGCACATTTATTTATTTATTTAATTTATTTGCGAGAGAGAGTAAGTGAGTGAAAGTGAGTATGGGCATACCAGGGTCTCTTGCCGCTGTAAATGAACTCCAGGTACATGTGCCACTTTGTGCATCTGTCTTTACATGGGTACAAAAGAATCGATCCTGGACCATCAGGCTTTGCAAGCAAGGACCTTTAATCGAGGAGCCATCTCCCCAGCCCAACACTAGCTTTTATTTTTTATTATCCTGGTGGGGTAGGGTGGGAATTGAAAACAAGTTTTAAGTTGAAGGAGTAGCCAGAACTTTCTCATTTTATTTTATATATTTTTAAAATTTTATTTTATGTTTTGAATTTTCTTTATTTCTTTATTTTTTATTTCTATTTTATTTTGTTTTTAAAAACATATTACTATTTGTGAAAGAGAGGATGGGTGTCCTGGGGCCTCTTTTTGCTGTAAATGAACTCCAGATGCACGTGCCACTTTGTGTATCTGCATCTGGCGTTACATGGTACTGAGGAAATGAACCTAGGCCAGCAGGGTTTGCAAGCAAGTGTGTTTAACTGCTTAGCCATCTCCTCAGCCATGGTTTTATTTTCGAGACAGGGTCTCCCTCACAGCCCAGGTTTGCCTTAGGCTCACTGTGTAATCCAGGCTCACCTTGAACTGCACAGTTTTACTGCTGAGATTGCAGACATGGGTCACTATCCCCAGCTTTAATGAGTTTTTATTTTTATTTTTTAAATTTTTTTGGCTTTTCGAGATAGGGTCTCACTCTAGCCCAGGCTGACCTGGAATTCACTATGTAGTTTCAGGGTAGCCTCGAACTCATGGTGATCCTCCTACCTCTGCCTCCCAAGTGCTGGGATTAAAGGCATGCGACACCACGCCCATCAAGTTTTTATTTTTGAATGTTATCTTGTACCAGGCTATCTCATGCTAGGTATTGGAGGGTCTGAGGGAGATGTAGGTAAGACAGAGATGAACATGACATACCATTGAAGATCACCACCTGGATCTGGGGTTTCAGTTAACAGTTCATCTAGAGCGAGATGTGGTAGCACACTCCTGTAATCCTAGATACTCAAGAGGATTCCAAGTTCAAGGTTAGCCTTACAGTGTACCAAGACTGTTTCAAAATACAATAAGAAGCCGGGCGTGGTGGTGTATGCCTTTAATCCCAGTACTCAGGAGGCAGAGGTAGGAGGATCACCATGAGTTCAAGGCCACCCTGAGACTGCATAGTGAATTCCAGGTCAGTCTGGGCTAGAGTGAGACCCTACCTTGAAACCCCCCCCAAAAATACAATAAGAAAGGATGGGGTCTGAAGTTAGTTCATTGGTAGAATACTTTCGTAGTATGTCTGAGGACCTGCATTCAATCTACTGTTCTCCCCCTCCAAAAAAAAAAATAAATAAATTGGAGCGTGGTGGTTCATACTTGTAATTCCAGCAATTGGGAAGCTGAGGCATGATGATTGCTACATGTTCAAGACCAGTCCAGATGACAGAGTGTGATTCTGTCTCAACCAGAGAAAATAAAAACAGGGAAAGAAACAAATTATCTAGCTTTTCAAGACTATACTAAGTAACCATTGTATTCCTACATCAAGTTAGGCTTAAAGGATAAAGAATTGAATCCAAGGCTGTGTCCTTCCTTAGAACATATATACTTGGGAAAATAGGCATATGAACAATTTTAGGATGGTAAATTGGTGATATCATTGAAGTAGCTACAAAATACAGAAGAAATTTTCAAGAAACCCAGAAGAAAAATGGTCAGAAGATATAGTTGACATTTCATAGAGAAAGAAGCTTGAATGGCTAACAACTATAGGAATTGCTCAATACACACACACACACACACACACACACACACACACACACACACACACACACACACAATTTAAAAATTATTTGAGAGAGGGGAAGAGAAATTATAGGTGCACCAGGGCTTCCGGATGCATGTACATTTTGTGTGTCTGGCTTTACGTGGGTACAGGCTTTTTATGTGCTTTTAACCATTGAGTCATCTCTCTGGCCCACTGTTCAGTTTCTTAATTAGAGAAATACCAGTTAAAGCAACCTAGTCATGAGCCAGGCGTGGTGACAAACGCCTTTCATCATAGCACTTGGGAGGCAGAGGTAGGAGGATCTCCATGAGTTCAAGGCCACATGGATTTTTGTTTTGTTTTGTTTTTTGAGGTAGGGTCTCGCTCTAGTCCAGGCTAACCTGGAATTCACTATGTAGTCTCAGGGTGGCCTTGAACTCAAGGCAATCCTCCTAGCTCTGCCTCCCGAGTGCTGGGATTAAAGGCGTGCGCCGTCATACCCGGCTTAATGGATATGTTTTTTTTCTAAATATTTTATTTATTTTTATTTATCTATTTGCAAGGAGACAGAGAGGGAGAAAGAGAATGAATGGGCACACCATTGCCTCTTGCCACTGCAAATGAACTCCAGATACTTTGTGCATCTGGCTTTACGTGGATACTGGGGAATCAAACCTTGGCTTTGCAAGCAAGCATCTTTACTGCTGAGCTATCTCTCCATCCCAGGATATACATTTTTAAGGATGTGTGATGTGTATGTCACTATGAGGTATGCATTCATAGTAAGGAAAAATGATGGCTATAGAAATTAGAGGTTGAAATAAAGGAGATAAGGGAAAAGTCTTGCATGAATAGCAATGGCATGTGTATTATGACCAAGCTCAACTCTGCCCCTGAAATCAAAATAAGAAGGAACCAATACAGTGTTGTGAAAACTAAGAACCCGCTTTGAACTGCCAGGAAAAAAGACATTAAATAATGAGTGATGAACTAGACACCTGAAGAGTAAGCCAAGCCAGCCAAGCAGTGATGGAAGACAGTGAGAATGACATGCTTGGAGATGTGACAGAGCATGCCTTGTTCTGGACACAAATTAGCTTTGAATGCTTGGAGCATAAAAACACAGGAGGTGGATAGGTCAGCAGGGGCCAGATCACAGAGTGCTTTATGAGTCATGCTTAAGAGATTGGACTTAAAATTACAAAGCTCAAAATTACAAAGCTCAAAATTAAAGAGTTAATTACATTACACTTGGATTATAGTGACTAAGGTTTAAGCTGCTAGCATGATATCTGGCAGCATCTCTCACACCACACTGGGTGCTTGAGGGGCAGTTGGAAGCTCAACCTACCTGGCTTGCTATAGTCTTTATGCTGATTATGTACTATGAGTTTCTGAAGAGGAAGGGGAGAGGACAATAACAAGGAATTGAGTATTTTCTCCATGTTCTTGGTTCTAAAATCTTGGGATAGAGCTGATTATAGCCTGTATTCCTAGCAGGGAGGATGATACTAAAATTTATTGAATAGTTACCATGTGTCAGCCATGCATGGTTCTAATTAACTTATAAATATTAACTAGTTAAGAAAACCTCCCAACTGAGGTAAGTACTATTATTATTGTCACAGATGAGGAATCTAGGGTATGGAAAAATCTTAACTAATTGCCTGAGATCACACTACTAGTAATGGGCACCAGCCTTATTAACCAACTCTATTACACCGTCAGTGATGACATTTAGGAAAGAGCATTTGTTGTTACTGTTGTTGTTGTTGTTTTTGAGATAGTGTCTCACTCTAACCCAGGCTGACCTGGAACTCAGTCTGTAGCCCAGGATTGTCTTAAACACACATTGATCCTTCTACCTCACCCTGGCCTGGGATGAAATGCATGTGCCACCACACCCAGCAAGCCTGGGTTTTGATGTGAGACTTGGGTGATAATCTCATATGTGCCATGTACTAGTTGTGTGGCCTTGGGCCAAGTCTTTAACCTCTTAGCTTAAGTTTCCTGTGTAATTTAGAGTAATGCTTAGTTGTGGGACTGTTGATTAGAAGAAAAGAGATATTGTATGTAACATTCACAGAAGCAGGACTGGGGAGATGACTCAGTGGGGGCCTGAGATCACCTGAGTTTGATCCTTCAGCAACCATATGAACAGCTGGGCATGGCCATGCACAGCTGTGACCACAATCCTGCAAGGGGTGGATATCACAAATTCATTGGGGCTCACTGACAAAAAAAAAACAAACAGCAAAACTGGTGAAAATGTTAGCTCTGGGTTGAGTGAGAGACTGTCTCAAGGAAACAGGCAGGTGAGTGAAAAGAAGACAACTGGCATTCTCCTCTGTACACAAATATATGCATCTGCACAGACATGTGCACATACTACATACACATCATGCCACATCACACACCATACCAAAGTTTATCCACACACACACATCCCCCTTAGATAGTAGATTAAGATAGATCTTTTTATGCTTCCTAGGAAATGGGTGGGATGCTGGGGTCTCCACTGCTTAAAAGGGGTAAATGGGACCTGGCCTAGTCTCCTTTGTTTTGTGCAAGTTTTCTAACTTTTGGGTATAGTTTTGTGTGCATATGGGTTGAGGTGATGGTGACTGAAATTAAGCAGTAAGTTAAAGGCCTTGAGCTCTAGGCCTAGTTCCCCTTTCTTTCTACAGTTTGGAGTTTGAGAATCAGAAGACTCGTTTGGGCATCCAGTTGGATTTTGAAAAGAACCAACTGAAGGAGGACCAGGATAAAGTACACATGTGGGAACAAACAGTAAAAAAGGATGAAAATGAGATAGAAAAGCTCAAAAAGGTAAGGAAGGCGGAACTTAGAAGAATTGAATAGATAAGACATATAGGAGTCTAATACCCATAATTTATAAGTTTCTTATGTAAGTCAATAAAAAACAAACACCAAGACCTAAATGGAAAAATGGGTAAAGTGGTATAAACAGTTCAAAAGATTCAACTATCCCACCAACACAAAAAAAAATTAGCTTTAGGGCTGGAGAGATGGTTAAGGCACTTGCCTGTAAAGCAGAAAGACCCAAGTTCAATTATCCGGTAACCATATTTTTGCAGTGACTGGTAAACCCATTTTCTCTCTCTCTCTCTCTCTCTCTCTCTCTCTCTCTCTCTCTCTCTCTCTCTCGTAAAATAAGTAAATGAATAAAATATTTTTAAAAATTTAGCTTTATCAAAGAAAGTCAAGTTAAAACATCCATTGGGTATAATTTGTTTTCTATTACCTTATCCAATATTTTAAAACAAAAACAAAACAATGTTTAGTACCTTCTATGATACAGGAGACCAGTTTTTTGTGTTATATGGCAGCATTCACCAAGAAGCTTCAGAATGCATTTATGCCCTCTGATACAGTAATTCCTGAGCAGGTGATGGAAAATACAGTCAAAGCTTAACACAAACATGTTATTTATTACAAGCATTATTTATTTGTAGTTCCAAATTGGAATCTACCCAATGCCCTTGGAAAGAAGGAATTTAATCTTGGGTAATGATCCCTAGCACTGCATAAATCAGGTGTGGTAGTGCATGCTTATAATCTTAGTAGTCAGGATTGGGGAGGCAGGGGGATCATAAGTTCAAGTTCTCAGGACAGGCTGAGCTACATGAGACCCTGTCTAGAAAAAAAATCCAGTCTTTTAATATTCATATTTTTCCTTTAGCTCTCAGTATAAGCTTTCATGGCTTTTTCCTTAGTTGTTCTTTTCAGCTTCTTTCCAATTGGCCTTTCATTTGAGGTCCAACATCCTGAGCTGTTCTGTATTTATGTTGCCCACAGTCAATTATTTGTAGTGGCTGTAGGTGAACAGCATCTTACCATCTGCTGGCTTGGTCTTGAGATGCATAACACTTTGCAGCTTTCTCAAACTTAGACTGAAATATGCTCATCGGATTTTAAGGTTTTCTGGGAGCCCACATAGAAGACGAGGAGCAGGAGGAAGTAGTAGAACAGACATAGCATAGCCTCAAGCATTCTAGCGCCAAATTCAGATTAGCGAGATTCAGTGCAACAGATGATGTTTTGCTGGAACTCAGCCATTTCGTGGTGTGATTATGTTAGTGTCAGCTACAAACATGCCTGTTTAGCATGCCTATGTCACTGTTTGTAGGATGACTATTTCCTTATACCCTTCTTTAAATTACTGTGAAACTCTTGTTCCTTATAACATTTCCTTCTAAGGAAATTGGTTCTCTTGGTTTGCACATATTTGATTTTTTATTTTATTTTATTTTATTTTTGGTTTTTCAAGGAAGGGTCTCACTCTAGTCCAGGCTGACCTGGAATTCACTATGTAGTCTCAGGGTGGCCTTGAACTCATGGCGATCCTCCTACCTCTGCATCCCGAGTGCTGGGATTAAAGGCATGCACCACCACGCCCAGCTGTATTTGATTTTTTTATCTGCCTGTATTTAAATGTTCCTTATTTGTATATTTTCTTCTGACTTCCTAAGTCTAAAGCAGTCCTCTTTGGTATTACTGTAATCATAAATGCAATTGCAGATTAGGTAGTAAAATCATGGGGCAGGACTATATTTACATCAGATATTGCATTTATGTGACTTTTTTTTTTTTTACTGTATTTTGAAATAAATGATAGTTGCAAGAATAATATAGTCTTCTGTTGATACCCACAGGGGCATGGTTCTAGGGATGCCCTACTCATACCAAAATCCTAGTTCCTTGTATAAAACGATGTTATTATTTGCAAGTAACATAAGTTCATATTCATATGCATTAAATATATTTTTTTTATTTATTTGTGCATGCAAGAAAGAGACAATGGGTGCACTAAAGTCTTTTTCTGCTATACTTATGAAATTCATATGTATGTGCCATTTTGTGCATTTGGCTTTATGTGGGTACTGGGGAATCAAACCCAGGTCTGCAGGGTTTGCCAGCAAGCACCTTTAACCACTGAGCCATCTCCCCAGCAGAACTAAAAGATTTAGAGAAAGATAAAAGGAAGCTGAGAGGTAATGGGCGGTGTATGAAAGCAGAGGTTATTTGAGAAGCAGCTCCAACAATCTGCCTGTTGGGAAAGGTAGAGCAAAAGAAGAGGTGAGATGGGAATGTCCTCACTTCTTGCTCGTTCCCCCGCTGAGACCAGGAGGAGCAGAGACACATGAAGATAATAGATGAGACCATGGCTCAGCTACAAGACCTGAAGAACCAGCATCTGGCCAAGAAGTCAGAAGTGAATGACAAGAATCATGAGATGGAGGAGATTCGCAAGAAACTGGGGGGTGCCAACAAGTGAGTAGAATCCCACCTGGGGTGGGAAGAAGTGGGTAGATCAGGCAGCCTTCCAGATTTGGGCCTCACGTACCTCTCTGGACCTTTTTAGGGAAATGACCCATTTACAGAAGGAGGTGACAGCCATTGAGACCAAGCTTGAACAGAAGCGCAGTGACCGCCACAACTTACTGCAGGCCTGCAAGATGCAGGACATCAAGTTGCCACTGTCAAAGGGCACCATGGATGATATTAGTCAGGAAGAGGTGAGGATTCTTTTTTTTTGAAGGGTTTTGTTTGTTTAATATATCTGTAAAGAATGCATATACAAAGAATTGAGACTTGAGGAAGTATTGGTTCAACACTAATGAGTCTACAAGAATTAGGATTTGGGGAAGGTGGAGATTAAGCATTTTTAAAAATGGAAACTGCAAACAAAATAATCTGATAAAATCCCTATTAACACTTATGAGGAGTCATTAAGACTCTTGCCATGATTTTTATTAAACTAGAGACCTCCAGCCAGTTGCTCAAGGGGTCCTCATATAAATGACAGAAAAAAGGGATACCCCTGACTGGTCCCCCATGTTATTCCCCACATGCCCATCGCTTCCTACTGAAGCAGGCGAGGATGGCATCTGTCTTCTAGCACCACCCCTCACAGGGACTCACTGTGCCAGGATTTTAGCCGGGTTCTAAGAATACCTAACACTGAGTTGCAAATCTGCTAAGCATATAAGAAAATGACTGGTAGTGGAGGGTAGATTTGTTTTTAAATTAGGAATTCAAGCAACCCATTTGGTATATTTCAAAAGGTGCAATATTTTTTTTCAATGAAAGAAATTAAGAAATTACCCCCCACACAGACACACACCTCAAAATAAAAATCAGCAAATGGCAAACAAATCTCCTTAGAAGTCACAGTCACAGACAGCGTGCATCCTAGAAGAGAGGAGGACGAGACAGATTCCACCCACTTGCGTGAGCTTCAAAGATGGGATCTACTCAACTCAAGGGTGGAGAGAAAAGGCAACTTTCAAAAAGGAGTATGTTATTAACTGAGGCACTTAATATACTCCTTCCCAGGAGCACCAGGTGGGGAACACATTTTCTTTTCTTTTTTTTTTTTTGTTTTGTTTTTCAAGGTAGGGTCTCACTCTAGCCCAGGCTGACCTGGAATTTACTATGTAGTCTTAGGGTGGCCTTGAACTCACGGTGATCCTCCTACCTCTGCCTCCCGAGTGCTGGGATTAAATGTGTGCGCCACCACGCCCGGCAGGGGAACACATTTTCTAACCTAGATCTAGGAAGTGGAATGTGGAATTAATCCATCCTCCTCCCCTAAGGGCTATCCACTGGTTAATGATAGAAAAAAAAAAGACTAACAACAAACCCCACATTTACCCCCCCCCAAAAGAGAGAGAGAGAGGAGAGAAAGAACACTAAGATGTCCCAGATTACTCTCTAAAATGGAACCAGGGAGCAGCTTCAACAGTTCGTATTAGTCTATTACAGAGTCATCACAAGCATGCCTTGCTTTTAAAAAAACAAAATCCCCCCAAAAAAGTTTGTTTTTGAAACAAGAAAACAAAAACTAGTACTCATCACTTTTCTGACAATACACAATTATTCAAAATTAACCAGTAGTGGGAAGGCTATGGGGGGGGGCACAACAATGGGCCTTGTCTCACAGAGTGCATGTGGGTAGGTGCAGGGCATTTGTCATTATTGCAGAAACGAATTTTAATTTTTAGTCTGTAGTTTGATTTAAACATTGCTTTTAGTATGATGATAACACCAGCTGTGCAGAAAGGGCTCTGGAGAGATGTTCATAGCAACACACACCTGCGGCTTTTCTTCGGTTCTGGAGGCTCCAGGGCAGCCAATATTGCTTCATCAAACACATTCTTTAGGTCTTTCTGTGTGAGAGCAGATCACTCCACATACTTGACAGCCTTCAGATCACGGGCCAACTTTTCAGCAGTCTCTGGAGTGATAGGCTTCTGTTTGTTCTTGGCAAGTTTCTCAATAGTGGAGGGATCATCTCTGAGATCAATTTGGGTCCCAACAAGCAAAAAGGAGTCTTTGGACAGTGGTGAGTTATCTCAGGAACCCACTTTTCTTTCACATTTTCAAATGATGATGGAGAGACCTCTGAAACACAGACTAGAAATACATCTGTTTGTGGATAATTTAGAGGTCGTAGTCTGTCATAATCCTCTTGCCCTGCAGTATCAAAAAGTCCAAGAGTATATGGCTCTCCACCAATCATAACTGTAACTGCATAGTTGTCAAAAACAGTTGGTACATACTCAGATGGAAATTTGTTCGTTGTGTAGGATATCAGGAGACATGTTTTACCAACAGCACCATCACCCACAACAACACACTTAATTGTCTGCATGGCAAAAATAGTTGTGTATCCACTTTAAATATTTCAAAGTTGATATTGACCTCAGCTTCTCTGCTGGGGCATTGGTAGCACTAGAGGTGAGGATTCTGGTGAATGGTGGGAGTAGGCTCTGAACAATATTAACCAGTGGTCAGAAAAGCAGACAACAGACAGAAGGGTGCTCAGAGGAATGCCGGAGAGATGAGACAAGGTAGGGAAAGGCAGTAAAGAGTAATGACCTTGACATGGAGGGATATTGACTTGACAGTAGAGCTGCAGTGAGTAGTCAGAGTTGATCCAGGATAAAATGAAATAATTCAGTAATCTTAAGGACTTAAGTAAACTGTTAGGTCTATCAGATGATGACCATTGGTAGGAGTAGGGATTAATGAACATTAGCTAAGAGCAGAGGAAGATGGGAGGCTGGAGGACCTGAGGGAGGATAGCTTAGCTGCAGTGGGGGAGGTTGGCCAGGGGCCATCAGCAATGCAGGGGCAAAGAAGTTTAGAAGGAGAAAAAGGAGCAGCATTAGCTGATAGAAGTACTGAGGCATTTTGTCCAATGGAAGCAAGGGTAGTGAGATCCTGAAGGGCTGCAGAGGGTCAACTGAAGCTTTGTGTACATCTTGCCTTAAACCGGTCTTGTGTCTCATTTCCACAGGTCTTTTCCCCCTGTTTCCAAGTAGCTTTTCAGTTTAATTCAATAAAATGGTTTGAACACTAGAAATGTTCCAGGCACTGTGGTAGCCCATGATATAATCACCGCTAATCCTAACTTCAGCTCTTCCAGGTGGGTATTGCCCACATATTATAGATGAAGAAACTCAGGACCAGAATGTGTGACTTGCTCAGGGTCACACCATTAGAAAGAGGTAGAGCCTGCCAGGTGTGCTGGCACACACCTTTAATCCCAGCACTTGAGAGACAGAGCTAGGAGGATTGTTGTTAGTTAAAGGCCAGCCTAGTACTACAGAGTGAGTTCCAGGTCAGCCTAGGCTAGAGTGAGACCCTACCTTGAAAAAGAACAAAAAAATAAAAAGTAGAGAGCCAAATTGCGCAAACTAGTGCTTCTTATCTAATGAGGCCCTTCCTCAAGGATATTGAAGGCTGCAGGGGAGCCCTTCATCTCTAGAGGGATACTAATGACCAGTCTGCTCCATCTGGCCCTTACAGGGTAGCTCCCAGGGGGAGGATTCAGTGAGTGGTTCCCAGAGAACATCCAGTATCTACGCACGAGAGGCCCTCATCGAGATTGACTATGGCGACCTGTGTGAGGATCTGAAGGTGAGGATCACCATGGATGTGGGGGCGGGGTGCCCTGAGACAAGGTCAGCCTATCTGAGGGTCTATGAAAGCCCTGAAAGGAGAGAGGACTTAGCTGGGAGCCAAGGTCTCCCCGTGCATCGTCAGTCGCCCTGTCTGTGCTTGCTGCCAGTCCTCTCCTTGAGTGTATGTACAAGTCTATGCCCAGCTCCACAGAGAGAAATGGCTGCTGTGCAGGAAACAGGTTAGCTGCTCAGGGGCTTCTCAGGGCTGTCTGTCATTCTCCTCCTCCCTTGGCATTCTCTCCTGATTAGCTCCTTTACCATCTCTGCTTGGTTCTGCAGGAAACTTCAAACTCGAACTGTCCTCACATCTGCTTCTGCTCATTGCCTCCCACATGCTCAACCAAAAATCAGCCTCATACTTGACCCTTTTTTTTTGAGTTAGGGTCTTGCTTTAGCCCAGGCTGACCTAGAATTCACTATGTAGTCTCAGGGTGGCCTTGAACTCACAGTGATCCACTTAACTCTGCCTCCCAGTGTTGGGATTAAAGGTGTGAGAGACTACACACTGCTCATTTTTAAACTATTTTTATTTATTTATTTATTTGCAAGCAGAGAGAGAGAGAGAGAGAGAGAGAGAGAGAGAG
>PVHP010022333.1:0-22937 GCA_004024765.1 Zapus hudsonius
TGTTCACAGGCACCTTGGCAGATGAAATAATATTGTGAATCAATAAACTTTAATGTGCAGGCATCTCTTTAGTATGCAGCCTTTATTTTCATTGGACATATATCTACTAGTTGAATTCCTGGATTATATGGCAACTCTATTTCTAATTTTTGGGGGTAACTGCATATTGTTCAACTTAACCACTCAGCTAATTTTCCTTAATTCCAAAAGTATGAAAGCTCCCCTTTGCTGCATCTTCAGCAGCATTAATAATTTGTTTTTCTGATTAGTACTTTGTTTTTCTGAAAAGAGCTGTTTTAACTGAGATGGGATGTTTCTCACTATCATTTAATTTTAATTTCTATGATGATTTTCATGTTGAAAAATTTACATGTACTTGGTCTTTCCTCTGGTATCTTCAAAAACAGCTATTGAAGTTGTTTGACAATTTTTAAGTGGATTATAAGGATAGTATTTTTGTATATACAGAATATATACAAATTGGATATACAGAATATGAATCTTTTCATATAGTTTAGAATATTATACTTAATTTACAAGGTGCATATTCATTTTGTAAATCATTTCCTTCAGCTTGAATATTTTTAATTAAATGAACTTGAAATTTAGTCAAATTTTCTTGTTGGTGCATAATCCTTAGGGATTATCCAAAGAATAATTAATCATTCCAATATCATCAAGTATTCCCCTCAATTTTCTTCTAGTAGTTTCATTCTTCCAAGTCTTACATTTTTAAATATATTCTTTAATTTATGAGAAAGAGAGAGAGGGAGAGAGAGAGAGAATTAGCATTCAGTGCCTCCTGCTCTTATAAACAAATTCCAGTTGCACGCACCAGTTTGTGCATCTGGCTTTATGTGGGTACTAGGGAATCAAACCTGGGTCATTAGGCTTTGCAGGCAAGTGTCTTAACCACTGAACAAATTCTTCAGTCCCTTCTGAAAGATTTCTTTGGATATTCATAGTATTGTGTGATTCTCAAATGAATTTCGGGTTGTGTGTTGCTATTCTGTGGAAAATATAATTGATATTTAATGGAAAGTGCATCCACTGTAAATTTCTTTGGATAACATTGACATATTAATAATATCAGATCTATTTATCCATGTATTTATGCCTGTCTTCAAAATCATTGTTCGGCGTTTCACAATTTTCATTGTAAACTTCTATCACCTCTTTTGGAAAGTTTGTCTTCTGGTGCTTTGATACTGATGTTGTGTACAGTTATTATAAAATGAATTTCAATGCTTTTCAGCTAATTTGTATTGGTGTATAGAATTCTACTTAACTTTGTATTATTTCTTCTGTATTCTGAAACTTTATAAAATTACCATCAATTCTCAAAGAATTTTTGGTGGAGTCATTAGATTTGTCTATAACATTTCCTAATGAAGATGCTTTGAGCTGGCTTTCCAGTTTTGAATAAAAGAAATGAGCCAGCGGATACTATGATGTAGAGGAAGCAGATAAATTGATGACAGAATAAAGTGGATTATGAGCTACAGAATAAAAGGGATGGATTATGCAATACCAATATTGCACATTGTTAAAAATGAATAAAAATAACAAAAGTTATGTTTTAATACACATACATTTAATTAATACACATACATTCACAGTTAAATTATTTTAGCTATCATTCGAATAAAGTTTAGCATTGAATACAGTTTGGGGAAAGAGACAGGAATAGAATCAGGAAGGTACACAAAAATATTTTCAATGCATATACTATTGGATAACATGAAATTATATCATTTTTAAATAACTGAACCTGTAATGTACTCTTTTAGTCTTAAATGCAAACATATTTTAGATTAGATCTCTAGACATTTTGTTCCTAGATTTTTGCATCGGCTTTGTATTCTGTAACTGAAGACACAGGATTCTAGGTGATAAAACTACACTGCATTTGGGTTAGGCTAAGTAGATTTTATCTTGTAACAAATGCAAATATTATGAGCAAATATGTGAATGAATATGTTAAGTTGGTCGCTTCAGAATCTTCTTACCATCTATATGACTTGCATATCATCACAGTGTATACATTAAGCATAAACAACAAAACTTTTTTCAAAACAAAAATACAAAGGAAAATAAGAATATAAGAGTTCTGCAAAGCACATGCTTCCCTGTACGCAAAACCAGTACTAACTCCTTCCTGGTTTGCACAGGCTGCATATTGTGAAACAGTACGATTTTTTACTTAGATACAAAATCAAAATTTTGTTGACTTAAAATTATGCTTAAATCAATGAGAACTTACTGAGTTTTCATACAACATTTGGGAACAAAATGCATATACAAAACATTTATTTTTGAATTCCTTCACCAACATAAAGAAAGCATGAGAAAAACTAGTCTTTAAAAATAATACCTAAATTGAACTTTTCAACTGATAAGGAGAGCAAAGCTTAAAACTTGGTTATAAGAAGGTATTAAAGAACTAGAACTAGAACAGAGTTTCATTATTAGCTACACATCATCTTACAAAACTATCTGTTAGAGTCATCAGCTAAATACAGAACTATCTGCTAAGCAAACACCCAGAACTCAACATGGTGAGCAATGGATAAAATGCTAAAGCAATGCTCAGAGTGTAATTGCATAAACCAACTATATTAATAACCTAATTAACAATTTCTATTTCAAACTCTATGCTTAACTTCCAGAAATCTGTTTATAAGATACATTTCTTTATTATAAATATTGTGAATCATAAAATCTAACAACTACCTTGTCATTTCCTACTGAAAATAATGAAATACATTTTACTTACTTTTTTTTCAGCCCTAAAAGAACACAATTCAAGGGAGCTGATGCATGTGCCACTTTGTGCATCTGGTTTTACATGGGTACTGGGAAACTGGACCAGGTTAGATAGTCAGTGCAGACAAGCACCTTAATTTCTGACCCTTCTCTCCAGCCCGAAATTGATTTAAATATATTGAGAGATGATGGATACTTTTTGATAACTTTGAATATAGAAAAGCAGCCCAGGATAGTCCATTCAGTGAAGGCATGATTCTTTGTTAGAACTGATGGATGATTGCTGCTGTACAATTAGTAAAGGGGTCAATGAGGAGTCATTCTGTCTGTAACACCTTACACCAGAGCTTTGCCATAGAATTTTTCATCTCTGCATTTCTCAAGGTGTATACTAAAGGGTTTAACATTGGAGTGACAACTGTATAAAAAACAGCAATGGATTTATCAATAGGAAAGTTGGAAATGGGTCTAGCATACATGAAAATACAGGGGAAAAAAAAGAGAACAACCACCGTGATGTGAGAGATGCAGGTAGACAGGGCTTTGTGCCTCCCTTCCTGACTGTGTGTCTTAAGAGAGTTTAGAATGACTCCATACGAGATGAGGAGAATTATGAAGACCACTGTACACATGGCTCCCCCATTGGCAATGACACTGATGCCAATGAAGAAAGTGTCAGTGCACACAAGTCCTAATAATGGGGACATGTCACACAAGAAATGATCAATCACATTAGGGCCACAGAACGGAAGTTTGTAAACAAAAAGAATTTGAACCAGAGAGTGTGTGAAACCTACAGACCAGGCAACCACCAACAGGAGAATACAAACCCGGCGACTCATGATGGTCAAATAGTGAAGTGGTTTACAGATGGCTACATAACGATCATAGGCCATTGCTACCAGAATAACTATCTCAGCTCCAGCAAATAAATGCTCCAGGAAGAGTTGGCTCATGCAAGCTGTAAAGGAGATTGTCTTCTTGTCACTGAGTAAGTCTAAAATCATCTTGGGTGTGATGGCAGTGGAGTAAACAGTATCCAGGAATGACAGACTGGCGAGGAAGAAGTACATAGGGGAGCCCAGGGAGGGGCTGGCAATAACTGTCACCACGATGAGCAGGTTGCCCACCATCGTCACAATGTACATGAGTAAGAATGTTACAAACAGTGCTTTTTGCCCAGAAGGATTCTGAGTGAGGCCCAGGAGGACAAATTCTGTGATATTGCTACCCTGGCCCATTGACTTGTTTATAAAGCTAATTTCACAGGTGAGAGCTCAGAACTAAAGGACCTTCTACTAAGTTGTGAACAGGGCCAGGAGCCCATTGTGGCATGGAGGACCTCTTCATCAGTATCTTTTACAGTAGCCCACTTGAAGTAGACAGTTAGCAAGCATTTCTCCTCCCAATTCTCTTCATAATTCTATTTCCTCTCAGATGATTTTGTTGATCCCTCAGCAGCACTGTTGAGGATGCTGCAGAAGTCTCTTGGTTCTTTCCTGAAGTTTTACTTGGAGAAAGGACTTCAGGATGGAGATACAGTTTGAGCAGAAGTTTATTTAATAGACTATAAGAAATAAATATAAACAAACTTAGCACTCCAAAGAGAGATGGGAGTGGCTGACCAAGGTAGGAGCATTAGAGTGGAATCTCATCTCTTTTAATTTTTATGAATATTTATGAGGAAGTGGCATATTCATAAGTTGGGCCTTCATTTGCCTCAAATTATGGCGTACCAGTTCTTTCCTTTAGGTTATTTCCTCCTATGATCTACACACTAAGTTATATGATTATAATATCAGGTCCTGTGAGGATGCAAAACATTTGACAGTGTAGAGTGTAAGTAAATAACCAGTTATCTTAGTTTCTAATAGAGTTGAAACAACCTAACTGTAGCTTCAAGACAGTTAACTACAAATGGCCATCTGGACATTGGCAGACATGGTTACTAAGATGTAACTATATTTTTTCTTGGTCATCTCATATCGAACTCCTTGTTTGAGGAGTCTGTAAAGTCTCCCAGAGCTTCATACTTCCTCTTACCTGGTAAGCTTGGCTACCTCATATTCAGCTACAAGAAAATAATATTATTGTCTCAGAATTCCTGATTGATTCCCATTTTACCCTAATATTCATTTTGATGACCTCAATAGATCTCTACACCACAATCACTCATACAGGTGAACTTCTTCAAAATATCTGATATTAATACAGTTTTCAACCATGAAAAATAGTGAAAGGATTTCTGCTTTTCAGAAATGCACTCACTGTGGTGTGAGGAAATCCTGAACGTGTCAACAAATATAGAATAAGACTTAGGAGCCACATACATTTGTGGAGTTTAAAATATGATCAGTATGCCATAGAGCATCTGGTCTATTGTTATAAATTGTACCATTCAACATCTGACCTGCACATCTGAAAAGACATTCAACCTTTAGGAAACCGTCACTAAATTTTAAGAGTCAACTTTAAACTGTATCAAGTAGCCACCAAAGTATTTACAACATTCTCTTTGTAGCGAACACATCATCTGTTTCTTACTGTGAGACTTTTCAGCAGCCACAATTCTGTCCATTGAATTCTTGCTTTACTGGGTTTATAACCCTATCCTCAATCTGAACAAATATGATTTATTGAGCTGTTTAAACCAATGAACAACTTCATTAAAAGTTATCATACTCTTAGAATTCTTTTAATAAGTTAGATAATGAAAGAAGTAAAAAAAAGAACATGAAGCAGATATAGAAAAACAGTCAGCCATGGTGTTGCATATACCTCATACTGTATAGGGGATGCTCAAACAGATATTTGGTGTACGGATCTACCAAATCAATACACAAAAGGTAAAAGTCCATATTCAGTATGAGAAATCGTGGGTCTGGGTCAGGTTCTAAATATAATGACAAGTATGTCTCTGTGTGCACCATCAGAGGTAAAGGGATTAAGCAAGATGATTTTAAAATCTCTTCAGTTCAATCTACTGTATCCTGATGACTAATTTTCCCACATTTGGTCAGTCACAAAAGTCCAAGCTCACTACTATTTCCTGAAAAATGCTAACCAGTGATAAGCAGGATCGAATTATTACCTCTATCAAATAATTGTTCTAATTCTCTCATTGAGTTATATCCAGAGAGGACTCGGGATATACTTGGAACAGTGCATAGGACACAGATGAATAAGTGGAACCATATGGCTGGTATTACATTCACCTGCTGAGAGGGTGTTGTTTATCCTGTAACTGGCATCCCTCTGCCTCTACTCAGATTTCTATCATGGTATAGCTCAGCTCCTATTCTCTCTGGCTAGTGTTGTAGTTGTTGTTACACTCTGTTTATAAAGCCAAGATCAGGTCTGATAAATTTAAATATGATAACTGCTATTAGTGCCTTTACTTTCAGAAAATAGTATAAATCATCTTAATACTGCCAACATGAGATTGTTATCATAGCCCAGCACATATGATATTATCTTCAACATTAAACCATCTGACCTGGGAATTATTTATTTTATTACAGACGAGTAGCGTACATACTTACCTGTGGAGGAATATAGTTTGTTTGGATGCAGGCAAGAGCATTCTGCTAGCAGGGATTTAGTAGCAGAGAAGGACTGGTGAAGAGAAGCTGAGCTTTATTTAGAATCTAGCCATTATTCTCCTTTGGTGAGTGTCAGCCCCTGCTGCCAACATCTGCTTCACTTCCAGACACTATAGAACAAAGACAGCTCACCTGTTGAAAGGTATAAAAATAAGAAGCAGGATATTTAAAGAACGCATTCTTATTCTTGCAATGTTTAATGCATTAACACTCATTACCTAACCCTGCTATATATCCTCGGTCAAATCTACTATTACCTGATTGTTTTCATCATACAGAAAAAGCAAGTTTCTGAAATTATAGCATATACTAAGTAGTTTTATGTTTTCAAAGATTGAATACAATGAAAACTATAGAACACTGGTCATGCTTTCTGCATACACATTAACTTCTAGAAAAAATATTTAATACAATTTCTAAAAACATTATTTTATTTATAATAATAATTTTAAAAATCTAGGTGAAGTTAAATTAAGTGCACTCTAATTGTTGGTTTCTCTATGTATATGTGCTAATGTGTTTCCTAAGTTCATTTTGTGATTCACCTAAAACCCCACATCAAGACTCAAAAACATGAAAGAGTTCAATTCAATTGGACTTTAATACAAATATATCTAAATAACCATATTTTAAACATATAGTCTAAAATATAAAGTCTATAAAACAGAAATAATCAATTTTTTGTGATGAATGCCACACATATCTGTAAAAAGTAAACTCAGATCAAGCTATGAAACTAGAAGCAAAGATACTATGTATATTCCAATTAGTATCTATATTTTGCCATAAAAAAAAACAATGACATTATGTGACCTTTAAGAAATGGCTGGACTTCCGTATATCACAAGAATATTCACCTAGTATCTTTTGTACATCGTCTCAAGAACTGACATCTTGGATTGGCTTTATTTCAAAAACATTGCCTCTATTAATAAAGATGACTGTGGGATATAAAAATATAACTACACATACGAAAACAGATATAACTATGTTTTATAATGTCAATGCTTACTGTGTAAAAGAAGTTGAATATTCTTATCCACTATGATAATATCAAGCCAAAAAAAGATGCTATTTTCATACAACTTCAAAAAAAGTGACTTGATTGCACATACCTGTTCAAAATAATTCTTGTTATAACACATAAAAAATAAAAATTACTGGTAGTTACATGTATTTTCCTCCTTTAGGCTTTTACTCACTTAGAATATTCCTAAAGATTCTCTTCTTTTCTACTTAAAAACATGTAGCTCCAAAATATTACACGAGAAAAGTGACTTTTCCCCTAAACTTCTATAAGCACAAGCAGTGATGGCTTTATAACAAGGGAAGATTCTTTCCCAAGTAACAAATACCAAGTGGACATTCTCCGCTGGGCATAAGTGAGTTTTCAGAAGTCTCCTGGGTCATTCTAACAGCAAAATAATCCCTCCATTTATGTGAGTAGATAATGTCATATGTGAAGGAGACTCTTCACATCATCACTGCTATCACTGATAGACTGGAAGGTCATTAGACATTAGTTTGCTGGAACACTCATAACAAATGCAAGTAAATAAATCTCTCCTTGACAGAATACTTTCCTTGAATAATCTCTAGACAGATAGTACAGACAGTGTAGTTTAATTCCAAGTGGCATAAAACTTATAATGTGAAAAATATAAAAATAAAATGATTAATAAATCATTGCACATTAGTAGCTCTAATGTAAGTATATAAGTCATCTGGAGAAGGAAGGAACCCCAGTGCCCTACCCTAACCTCCCCTCAGTAGAGTAAAGTCTTACTGGGACAGAGTGAAATTCCTCCTGAGGAGCTCTGAAGCTTTGAAAAAGAGAACATGCAACTGTAAAATGGGTTATAGTTGGCATCAACAAGATCACACTTCTGCCTAAAATGATATAAATATATGTACAACCAGGAATGCAAAATCCTCCCCCAACATAAGGCAAGATCCCTTAAATGCGAGTTCTATAAAAACAAAACAAGTTACATACCTTTCATGTATAATGGCACGGAGTAAACATTTCCACCTACTATGAGGCATAATAAGACTGGACTAATGCAAACTCAACAACCATTAGGCAAACATGAAACATCTGCACTTCAAATCTGATAGCACAACCAGTGACTGACAGTCTCTGGATTTCCCAATTCCATCCCTCAAGCTTCACTGAGTAGTTGTGGAAAACTTCCACCCCAAGCCAACAGTGCTCCATGATAGTCCTTGCACAGTCCTGGTATGTCCAAAATATCTTCAGGTCTCCATTGCAAACCATGGTCCATCTTCCAATGGCTTCACTTGCAAATCAAGGACTTCATACCCTGTTTCATATACCGCATCTCAGCAGTGGCTGTATGTGCACTTCATGACCCACTCCATGCATGCATTTATCATGCTTCCAAAAGCAATACTATGTATGCAGGACATAACCATGGTGTTAATTAAGACATGAATTAAATCTTGAATTTAAAGAGCAGGTTCCTTCTTGTCAGGCAATTCCTTTCAAAAGAGTTTGCAGAATCTATCATTCTGTCCTTCCTGGGTGGAAACACTTTACACATCCTTTCCATTGCTTCAATGTAGAGCAGTTAGGCTATCTTCTTTAGGGTTTCTAATGTGTTGACACTAGCAGCTTCTGTAACCTAAAGGCAGTCTCTGTGCCAGCAAGTGAAACTTGCCTTGACTTTTTTCAACGTTGAATCTTAAATTCTCAGTTCTGTATCATTAGCCAAACATAACAATCCATTTCTTAAATTCATCCTTGATCACACTCTCTGGACATGGGCAGTAGAACACAGCCAGCTTTTATTCCAATACCACAAGTCTAGTACCTTTCTCTTCAGTCCTTCCTCCCCCCCCCCTTAAAAGTTCACAAACCAAGCCTCCAAATACAATTCTCTCTGTCCTTAGCATTTCCAAATTCTCACCAGAATAGTCCATAAAACTTGGTTTACTTCTCTGGAAGGCATCTTCATTTGCAAGCACATTCCTGCAGCACACATCTTCTAGAAGACTGAAATTCACAGTCAGATTCATCTCAGCAATATCACCCAAGGTCCTGGTATCAAATCTGTAACAGTCAGCCACATGCTACTAGGAAGAATCTCCAAACCAGGCAAAGTCATGGAAGGAAAGGTTTTATTGAAGCTACAGATCAAGGGGAAGTTCCATAATGGAGAAAGAGGCTGACCCTCTTTCAAAGGTCCATGAAGAGAGAGAAAACCGCATCAAGAGCACCTCACACACAGAACAGCAAACAAGCAAAGAGAGGGGGCAGAGAATTTCTTCCCCTATATATAGCCTTAGGGTGAGGTCTTGCAACCTTTTCCCAGACTTAATGACTTCCCGAGTCTCTGGAATTTCCTTTCTGCACTGCCCACACAGGATGGAATATTAATTTCCAATTTCCCTGAGCTTCCTTACATCCTGTCACCTACTGAGAGGCCTGCCTTCCTGAGAAGAACATCAGAGACCCACCAAAGATAATTTAAAAAATCAAGTTGACAAAAAAACCTAACCATCACAAACACTTATGATGTGATCAGAGCCACTAGTCACCTGTTGGGTATTGACCATTTATGATGTGGCTCTCTGAATTGACATGTGCTGTAAATGTGAAAATACACTTTGGATTTCATGTACTTAATACAGAACAAAAGAATATTAAAAATATTAATTTATTTATAATGATTGCATGTTTATATGATTATTTTGGATACATTGAATTTAATAAGCATTATTCTTATAAACTTAATTCTTTAGTAAAAGACTTTTCAAGAGGTTAATATTCATTTAGTAAATATCTTTATTCTTGACAATTAAATACATTGTATGAGCAAATCTGTGATGGTACCCCCATTTCCCTGCTTTCTGTAAGCAACACACTGGGAATCCTCCACAGTAGGCATACTGGATAAAGCCATGGGTTATGAATTGCATAAGATGTAAACAGTTTTTTTTAATTTTTTCTCCTTTGTGTGTTGCTGCTGAGATAATGTTGGGGGTAATGTCTCTGGATATTCTCTCCTACCATGTCTTTTGCAATCTTTCTCTCCCCACTGCAGCTTAGTTACTTGAGTCATGGTGGGTGAGTTATAAGCCTGCTTTATTGTTGAGATCTTAAGTGTCTCTGGACTTCTGATTTGGGTTGTGTTGGGTATTGTTGGTGTCTGTCTCTATTGACCTTTCATGATTTATATGGCTTGTTGTGGTGATAGGTCTCTTGTTTATCTTGCCGGTTTCTCATAGGCTTCATTTGGGCCCTATATGATAGACCAAGGGTCATTCATCTCCTTCCAGGATGTCAGCCATGATTCCATGTCATGGTGTAATTGGGCTGTCTTCAGCAGTAGGGTCTTATCTTTTGCCTGGAGTGGGTATACAAAATTTTTGACAAAAGCCTGTCATGTTTTGGGTATCTCATGAGTCTCTTGGATCAACAGCTCAGTATAGTAAGGAACCAATGACTGGAACGGAGAATTGCAGGCCTAAGAAATTTTTCTCAGGGTTAGACTTTTTCTCATTTGTGGCCCCTCTTACCAGGAAATGCCCACAGCTTCCTCAGGAGCTTACTGTGTGAAAGTAAGATTTTTATGGTATCAATTCATTTTTGGTGTAGTTTATTGTATATTTCGCCCACCCTCCCATTCCTTCCATGCCCTTTTATAGACTCTCAATTCACCTGTTAGTTTTGCTTAGAATTTAAGCTTAACTTGGTTATGAACTATATATGAGAGAGAATATGCAGCATTCATCTCTTTGTTCTTGTGTGAATTCTATAAGTATGATCTTCTACAAGGCCATATACTTTTCTTTAAATTTCATTATGTCATATTTCCTTTCAGCTGAATAGATTTCCATAGTGTAAATGTAACACAAGTATGATATCCATTCATCCATTGATAGACACGTGGATAGATTTTAATTCTAAGCTATTATGAATTAATTTTCTACAAACATGGTTGAGTAAATGCCTCTGTGCTGATGTTTGCCATTTTGAATGGATTAAGGTGGAATGTCATTGTTGCTTTGATTTGCAGTTCCCTGATAATTAAGGATGATGAACATTTTTTTAAAAGAGAATTGCCCATTTGTGTTCCTCCTCTGTGAATTTTCTGTTGAGATCAATGCCGAATTTTGTGAGAGGGATGTTTAATATTTTATTATTTTGGGGGTTCTTTATAAATTTTAGATATTGGATTTCTCTCCTTGATATAGATGGCCAAGATTATCTCCCAATCTTATGGTCTCCCATTGGCTCTTAGTATGGTATATTTGTCTGTACAGAAGCTTTTTAGCTTGATGAGATCACATTGGTTAAGTGATTGTTACACTTCCTGGGCTATTGGAGGTTTGGTCAAAAACTATTGGAAGTTTTTCACTACTCCTATCTCATGGAGAGTTCCTCCAATTTTTTTCCAGGGATTTCAGAGTTTCATGTCTTATATTGAGGTCTTTGATCCATTTGAAGTTGATTTTGTGCATGGTGAGAGGAATGGGCCTACTTTTACTTTTTTTATATAAGTATTTATCCAATTTGTCCAGCACTTTTTGTGGAAGATGGTATCTTTTCACCAGTGAACATTGCTGGCACATTTGTACAGATCAAGTAACTATAGTGATTTGTACTAAGAGGAGGGTCTTCAGTTCTGTCCATTGTACTGTCTTTCTGTTTTCATGCCAGTACTATACTGTTTTTATTACAATGGCTTTGTAGTATATCTTTAGATCAGGAGTGTTGACACCACCTGTTGAGTTTTTTTTTTTTACTAAAGATAGATTTGGCTATATGAGGCCTTTTGCTATTCCAAATAAATTTTGAGATTATTTTTCAATGTCTCTAAAGAATGAAGCTGGGATTTTTATTGCCATGACATTGAATCTTTGGTGTGCTGAGACACAAACTCTGGGGGAACTGTAGTGAGTGAAGCTTCAGGTGTTCACTTAACTGTTATGAGTTCCTGCAACAAAGCCACATCAGAAATAGAAATATATTTTCTCATATATGCAAAATTTAGATTCCCACAGAAAAAAAGAGGATATGAAAGCTGTACAGACACTAAAGAGAGGGTAATGGGGGGAAACAAGCCAAAATATTACATGGACTATCTATGTGGAATTTAGATTTACTTATCTATAAATTATATAAACATGCCGTAAAATCAGAAGTGGTTTTGCAGTGAATAAATGAAACCAGTGGTAATAGCATGGAAGGGAGTTGGAGGGAAGAATTTGATGTAAGATTACAAGGAAAATATGAAGATATAATTGGAAATATCACAATGACATTCTGTAAGCTTATTAAAATTTTAATAAAAACTAGACTACATAGAAATAATCATAAGCAATAACACATTCTGTAAAGTAAAATCTAAAATTTTAATTGTGAGTTTGAAGCACAGTCTACACTTTGTAAAATAGTTTGAGAACTTCTTATGAAATAAAATATATGTATAACATATGTCCTTAGTTTATCTACTTATTTGCCCAAGTTTAATGAAAAGTTATGTATTTATATACTTGTACATATTAACATTGATATTGCAGTTTCACTAATAATTTCACATATCTTTAAAAAATATCAGAAAAATTATAGGTCAGGCATGTTGGTATGTGCCTTTAATCACTATATTTGGTAGGGTTTAGTTGGAGAACAGCTGTGAGTTGGAGGCCAGCTTGGGACCACTGAGTGAATTCCAGGTCATCCTGGGCTCAAGTGAGAGCCAATCTTAAAAAATAAAATCAAAATAACTATATTATAAAGGAGTGAACAATATATCCATTAAACAAAAAAGACTTTTTGTTTTTTTAACATTTTATTGGTATATAATTATATATAAAAACATAAAACAAAAACTACTAAGAAATAAACATGTTTTCCACAATAACATATGTAAGTCTAAAATGCATTGCACCACAGAAAGAAAGCATAGTTACTAATTCATGCTCATCCATACAGCATAAACAAGAAAAGATAAAAATGGATCATGATAATCAGGACACAGAGGAATCAGAATGTTGAACAAAAGGCTACAAGAAAACACTTAACAGTGATGACACAATGATCCTATTGACCGAAAGTTGCAGGTTTATGTGTACTTGTTAAAATTCATAGAACTGGATATTCCCCCCACCGTGATTCTGACACTGTCTGACCCATCTTCACAAAGTTCCCTAAGTGGGTGAGTTGCAAGTCTACGTTAGTGTTGAGTCATAGCAGCAGTGTGTAAAGAGTAAAATTATTCTTTAGCCATATTCATTTATTATTTTTATTCAATGAAATAAAAAATCTTTCTCATAGTCTTCATTCAATTTTAACTGAGAAAAATGAAGTAGAAAGCTTAGTTTAATCAATACCTTTAAGAGTACAAAGCTCCCTGCCCCTCACTAACTGTCTGCTTCTTGCACATCTCACAGCCCTCCAACCCACAGAGCATTCCAGCTATCACACTGACGAGGGTCTTCATGGAATAGGGCAGGGAGAAGGGACACAGTGGTACCAACACATGAATTGTACATACATAAGTAGAAACTTATAAAAATAAATGAATTTTTTAAATCTCACAGAACTATGAAGTAAAAAGGTAAATTATTCACCTTGAATATTATATATTATTAAAATTTATAAGAACAATTACTAAAATATTTTAAACTTAAAAAATACAGAGCAGGGCATGGTGGCGCACGCCTTTAATCCCAACACTCGGGAGGCAGAGGTAGGAGGATCGCTGTGAGTTCAAGGCCACCCTGAGACTACATAGTGAATTCCAGGTCAGCCTGGACTAGAGCGAGACCCTACCTCAAAAAACGAAAAAAAAAAAAAAATATAGGCATGAGGTGTTAAATGATTTTAAGTCTCATTGGCAACAAGTTTAGTTTGGGGATTAGTTTTGTGAAAAGATACGGGAATGGTATTTGGAATGTACAGAAAAAATGCTATTGGTGTTTTTTAATGATTCTAAGATAGGTAAGAATTTACACACTTCATATACTTTTTATTCCTTTGGATTGTATAACATAAGTTAATGTTCTGAAATAATAAAGTTGTAAAATGCACATTCTTTTAGAAAAATAAACCAAATATATATTACCTTTGGAGATTTGTGGATCCTCACCTGCTCGTCTGCATCCTCTAACACACATAGAACCTCAAAATATAAACTGCACTGGATTAAAGTTGAGGTTAAATGAAAAGCTTTCAGCTGGTCTTTCAACAAAAGCAAAAATATTAGGGTAAATAGGTGAGATGATAAATAAATTAAATTGTTAATTTGAAATTTTATTATCGATGCATTCCCAATATCATCATAATGTGTACTTTTAATACCCATGTTAAATTTATTCCAAAACAATAAGACAAAATAAACAAAACCCCTGAGAAGCACAGATGATGCTTCCATTTTGTAAATAAAACAATTGTTTCATCTTTAGTTTTCAATTCTCCAAGTTGGCTAAGGTTGAGATCTATCTGAGGTTCATTTTTTTACATAACATGAAAAACAGAAATTTTATTACCCAAAAGTAAATTATGCTTAAGTATCTAAGCAAAATATTGAGGTGAAATACAATTCTAGGAAACCTGATGCTTATGCAAAACATTTATTTGCCAATTTCTTCACCACCATAAGATAGCATGAGAAATACTTGTTCTTCAAAAATAGGAAAATTAAATGTATTAGCCAATAAAGAATAACAAAGGAAAATGTTCACAACATGACTTCGAATGGTCTTCAAGAACTAGAATTTGTCATCAAGATCTAGAGTCCATTTCATTATCAAACTTATAAATGAAACTGTTGACTGGCAGGGTTACTAGTAAAGGACCCTGAACTGGGAGGGCAGGGACACTGTGGTCAGGGACAGAAGTAAACCTAAAGCAAATTGCAGAATGAAGCTACATCAATCTAATCTGGCAGGCTAAAGAAAAGAGCAATTTCTACTTTAAACCACTATTTAGTCCCAGAAAATTATTCTTTAGCCATATTCATTTATTATTTTTATTCAATGAAATAAAAAAATCTTTCTCATAGTCTTCATTCAATGTTAACTGAGAAAAATGAAGTAGAAAGCTTAGTTTAATCATTACCTTTAAGAGTACAAAGCTTCATAGCTGTGTTCATATCCCAAAAATTCATTATGAAATTGATTCTAATTTAAAAGGAAAATTTACCAATCTTTTTGTATGTTTCTTGTAAGAAAACTTGTATGGAGACTTATTATGTAACTGACATCATCCTTTTGTTATATTTCATTCCTCCATGTTACTATAAAACTAGGAACATAATCAGCAAGAAGACTTTCTTATTCAATCTGCAATTAACACTTTGCACCAGAGCTTTTTGATAGAATTTTTCATCTCTGAATTTCTCAAGGTATATATTAAAGGGTTCAGCATGGGACTGATAACTATATAAAAGACAGAAATGAATTTATCAATAGGAAAGTTGGAAACGGGTCTAGCATATATGAAAATACAGGGAAAAAAGAAGCAGATAACCACTGTGATGTGGGAGCTACACGTGGACAGGGCTTTGCGCCTCCCTTCCTGACTGTGAGTCTTAAGGGAGTTTAGGATGATTCCATAGGAAACTAGGAGAAGGATAAAGATCCCTATACAGATGACTCCGCCATTGGCAATGACGGTGATGCCAAGGAAGTAGGTGTCAGTGCAGGCGAGTCCCAGTAATGGGTACATGTCACACATGAAGTGGTCAATGACATTGGGGCCACAGAAAGGAAGGTTGTACACAGAGAGAACTTGGAGGAGAGAGTGTGTGAAACCTCCAGCCCAGGAAAGAACTAACAGCAAGATGCAAACCCTTCTGTTCATGATGGTCACATAGTGCAGTGGCTTACAGATGGCCACATAGCGATCATAGGCCATCACCACCAGAAGGAACACCTCGGCTCCACCAAATAAGTGCTCTACAAAGAGTTGCCCCATGCAGGCTGTGAAGGAGATGGTCTTCTTATCACTGAGTAAGTCTATAATCAAATTGGGTGAAATAGTATTGCAATAAACAGTATCCAGGAATGATAGACAGGCAAGAAAGAAGTACATTGGGGAGCCCAAGGAGGGGCTGGCAATAATTGTCACCACAATGAGCAGGTTTCCCACCATCGTCAAAATGTAGATGAGTAAGAACATGAAAAACAGTGCTTTTTGTCCAGCAGGGTCCTGTGTGAGACCCAGGAGAATAAATTCGGTGACATTGTTCTTCTGTCCCATTGATTATTTCATATGCCTTGTTTCAGAGATGAGAGCTTTGGAGACCAGGATCTGCAGTGAAGTTATATATGCATCATAAATCCATTAAAGCATCTTCATCACTATATGTCACAGTGGTGAGCCTGCAGTAGGCATTTAATTATCTTTTCTGAATTGCTCCTCTAAGGAACCCAGTAGAACTTCTGCTGCTGATTCTATTTTCCTTCATATATATTAGTTAATCCTAGAAGTACAAGTCTTCAGTGAATCCATATACCATAGTCATTCATGCACTTCAACTTTTTATATGTAAACTTCTGGATGTTAAACTTTAGTGTAGATTTCTGCCATGACAAGCAGTGAAAGAATCCTGTTTTTCAGAAATCTACTCTCTCTGATGTCAGTAAGCCTTCACTGTATGGCCTTGTAGAGACTCATTATATAGAGCTGGTTGTATTTCTGAGAATATATTTAAACTATGATCTAGATCAAAAGAAACTTCTAATTCATACTGATGACATTGTCCTATGATTAGCATGGAACTCTCTTAATTTTAAAAGACTTTGATTTCAACGACATCAGGTAAAAGCACAGGTATGTTTTGAGAATTGCTTCATCTGACTCTTGTCAGTTGTTTGAGGAGTTATTATGCTGTTCATTTAACCTTGACAATACCAAATGCATAACAGTTAATATTCACTGACCTCATTTTATGTCATAAATGAATTGATCTAATACATGACTATCACCAACTATTTTATCAACGGTTAATATATTGTTTCAATTTTATTAACTTACAAAGAATTAGATTTCATTGTGGTTTCTTACATCTTTTTGTTTCCGTTATCCCCTCCTTCTCCCTTTTAACCTCCTACCTACTTACCATTCCCACATTTCCATATTCATACTTGTTTCCTTTTGTCCTGTCCCCCTTCATCATTTCTTGTTCACCTCCGTGGTCTCTTAATCTAGAATACATGACTAAAAGTCTAGGAATAATCTAGCTAATGAATATGGAAACAAGAAGAAACAAAAAGCAATGTAGAGAAGAGTGGATCTTGTTTATAAGTATAAATCTTCCTAAGTGTGGAAATCTCAAATAGAAATTAGGCCTCAAGGTCCCTAGAAGCCACATACTTCTATGTGTGTTGCATTTGGAAAGCAGTGTGGAGGCTCCTGGAATAGATGCATATAGAACTAACAAAAGACCCATCTATCCCTCTACTGGATATATTCCCTCAAGATTCCTTGCTTCAGCACAGAGACATCTGGAAGGTACGACATGAGGTGCCAGGGGAAATTGGCCAATGATATTCAGAGAAAGCAGCAGGCATTGATACACAACATGGACAGATGTTATGAGAATGCTGAGGACACCACTATACAGCAAAGACCAGCAAGCCAAGAAATACTCATCTGTACAATAGTGGCACAAAACCTCGGTGGGTAACAATGACTTACTGACATCTGCTCAGTGGCAAGGAATCCTTAGCTGGAACTGGGATCCAAGACAAATTCTTTAGGAGACCAAGAACCCAGACTCCAGAGGGAAACCCCCACTAGCCAGGATTCTACAGAAAGGCTGCACCCACTAGAATCTTGCCAAATTAACAATGTTTGTCTCACTTAACTTATACTGATCTCATTTTCCTCATTCTCCATTGGAGATTCTCTTTGTATTTCTCAGAAAGCAGGGAGAACCATGGACAACTCAATTTCATCAACAGGACTTGAGATGATGGATGACATCCAGGCAGGAGATGAACCACTCCTAACTTACCATCTAAGGCCCAAATGAAACCTTTGAGAAAGTAGGACAGAAGAGCAAGAGAACTACCTCCACAAAAGGCAGATAACCAATGAAAAGTCAATGGAAACAGAAACAGAGGATACGCACACAGTCCAAAGCAGAAATCCAGAAACTCTTAAGATCTCAATCGTAAAGAAGACTTAAAACTCACCCAACATGTCTGGGATGGGGGTAGGAGGGTAATGGGGGTACCATCACAAGGCCTGTTCATACTATGTATTTAATTATTAACAATACATGAGTTCAAATATTGTTCAGTGAAAGAATATGAGGTCCTGCATAATTTTCTAAATGTAATGAAAAATCAGGCTTTTACAATTGAAATGAGATGCATTCAGAATCCATTACAGAAGAACACTACAAAAGAGTATGAGTGCATCCCTATAACTATCTACATTCTATCTATATTTTTCTTTTTTTATATATGCAGGGTCCTATAAAATTTTCTAGTGTTATTATTTCTTCTTGAAAATTTCTAGCCAATGGAAAATTGGATTTGATAACTACTGTGAGAAGATAATGACACCAATTCTATCATAAAACAGTATCTAGAGAATACCAGAACATATTAGCAGTCAGAAAATAGGACAGTGTTGGGCTGGAGAGATGGCTCAGTGCTTAAGGCACTTGCCTCCAGTGCCTAAGGCCCCCGGTTCAATTCCCCAGGACCCACATAAGCCAGATCCACAAGGTGGTGGCCCTGGTATTATTCTCTCTCTCTCTCTCTCTCTCTCTCTCTCTCTCTCTCTCTCTCTCTCTCTCTCTTTCTCTCGTCATTCTCTGTATCTCTCTGCTTGAAAATGAATAAATAAAATATTTTTAAAAAGAAAATAGGACAGTGGCTGTGCATAAGTGGATTCTGGTGACATAGGGCTTGTGCCACTCAGGGCCATTCACCTGCTAAGAGGATAACTTTGACACCGTGATAAACCTCCCTCTGCCTCCACTTCATCATTTCTATAGAGGGACACTCTTACTTTCTCTGGTTTTATTATTGAAGTTTGATACATGTATGAATCAGAAAGAACTGCTCATCACATGTAAAATCTACATGGAGGAGACCTGTCATCAATAGTTTTCAGTGTTTCCATATGACCAAAGTGAGTAACATTATGATCTCTGTCCACATAATATGGATTTTTCCCAGAGTCCAGTATATGAATAGTAATATAACTTGTAATTAATAAAAAATGTTCATTGCATAACACTAAATTGTATGCTTTAGGAATTACCTGTTTTATCAAAGATAAGTAAGAAGCATATTTACCTGTGAAGGAATTCACTTTGTCAGGACGCAAGCTTGAGGATTCTGTTTGCTTGGATTTAGTAGCAGAGAAGGGCAGGTGAAGAGAGGCTGAGCTTTATTTACAAACTAGCCATGATTCTTCTTACTGAGTGTTTTGCCCATTACTGCCAAGATCTGCTTCAGGGGACCTGCAATTGCAGATGCTACAGGCTGACGACAGCACACCTGCTTGCCGAAAGGCATGAGTGTATGAAGCAGGCTATGTTCAAAACTCAGTCTTTCAAATCTTATTTCCTGCAATGTTTAGTGCTGTTATGGTTATTAACTATCCGGGCTGTGAGTCACCAGGACAAATCTGTTAGTGACAAGTTTAATATTTTATAAAACAGTAAAAATACAGTCCTAAAACTTTATGATACATTGTATAGTTTAAGTTTCCTGATTGCATTCTATAAAATAGTAGAATAGCATGACTAGACATAGCATGAACCATTTGGAAAGAAATTCTCCACAATGTTCTCTTACAGATTCTAAGAACATGGTAGTACTTTAAAAATATCAGTTTTATGACTACAGGTAGTAATATTATGAGGAACCCAATGATGATCGATAACATAAATACATTAGTGCCCGTAAGTGTGTTGTGGTTACGATGAAATTTAAAATTTTCTCATACAAATATATGTTAATTATTTACAGTTCTTTCTCAACATGACATTTAAAAGATAGCACCCATAAAGTATCTAATAAAAAAGCAAGTGTTATTTTTCAATGTGGAACATAAAAAATTATCAGGAAATAAAATTAAATCAAACAAACAATGTGTATTTTGAGCAACACTTTAAATTTTCCAATTCACATACACCATTTGAGATTATGTGGCATTTAATGCATTGAGTGTATATCAGTATATCACAAGAATATTCCATGACTATATCTAGTCCAGTGGATCAAGAACTCACATATTTTTTAAAAAAAAGAGCCTAAAAAAATGATTGCCTGTTTGACTCTGGTTGACTGCAATTTGAAATCATATGTACACTTAAGAAGATGAATGAAAAACTTTTCTGTTTATTTATTTGAGACAGTCAGATGAGAGAGACGGAAAGAGAGAGGAGAGAGAGAAAAAAGAGAGAGAAGCCTCCTGCCACTGCAAATCAACTCCAGATGCATTTGCCATTTTTGCATCTAGTTTTTATGTGGGTACCAGGAAATGAATAAGCAGGGCCCTCAGGCTTTGCAAGCAAGCACCTGTAACCACTAAGCAATCTCTCCAGTCCAAAAAACTTTTAAATATAGTAGTGATATTACTGTGAAAAAGTAGTTGAATATTCCTAATTCCTCTTAAAATTTCTTCATACAAAATAAAGATGCTATGTTTACACAACTATGTATAAAATTGACTTATTTTTTGTAAAATAACTCTTCTGCAACTAACATTTATAAACCCATTTTGAAGACACAAATAAGCAAAAGTTAATGTACCTTATGTAAATTTTACTCCTTTCCATCAATTATGATGAAGCAGCAAAATAACCTTGCTTTAGGAGTAGACAATAACCTCTCTGTGCCTAGATATTAAACTATTTACATAACAATGGAAAGGCTGATTTAACCTTATAGAAAAGCTAGTGATGGAGAGTTCTCATAAGTAGAGGAAGTACTCTTCAGTCCTTCACTCACCTTAAACACAGTGCTTTCTGCCTTTTCTTTCCATACTAAAGATATATCCCTATGTATTCACAACCTCAATCAAGGAAGCAGGTTATCCAGAAACGTCTGTAAGCAGTCATGGGTGCTAAAGAGCATGATACATCAACACTAAATAAGAAAACTTCCCTTAGCTTGGACATAAATTGACCTTGCTCTCAAATCCTTTTTATCATTCTAACAGGAAGATAACTTGTCCATTTATGTGTGTGGAAAATTTTACCTGGGCAGGTGACTCTTCACGTCATCACTAGTTCCAAAGGCAGAGATGGCAAGATTAGTTGGCAAGAATACTTGGAACAAATTCAAATAAAGAAATCTCTCTTGAACAGGTTTGTGTCCTTGAATAATCTCCAGAGGCAGGGGAAACTTGGATTTTACAAACAGGGTCGTTAACTGCATGGTGAAAAGAAATATTATTTTACTCTTAAAGTAAAAAAGAAAAATTCCAAAGTGATATGATTAATAAACTAACAGTTGCACATAATACTTATATAACACAACAATATGTCAAACAGCCTAAAAAATGAAACAAGCCCAGTGTCCTAATCCAGCCAGATCCCACCATAGGACAGCCTTGCTCAAACAGACACTCTGCCCAAGAAGCACTGAGATTCCAAGGAAGAGAACTTGCAACTAAAGTCTGTCATAGTTGACATCAAAATTCATAAAATGATAGCCAATTATATATTTGGTAAGAACAAGAATTTCAGAATGTGTCCTGAATCTCTGTGAAATAAGGACATAATAATTTTCTTCTATATTCAATGCCTTCAAACCATTGTTAATTGAAAAATAATTGATATTCAACATAAATTGATTTTCAACAATTAAAAACTTAGCAGGGCGTCCAATGTTATGCCTAGGCCAAAATAAAAATGTTCCTCCCATCAGTTGCTCTTTTGGACAGTTGCTTTATCTCAGACATGAGGAGGTAACTACAACAAATGCACATGTGTATATTTAATGTGGAATGACCATATATGGTCATATTTCTATGGATTCACTTATCACTGAAAGCTGGGTAAATGACAAATGCTCAGGGCTGGTAAGATGGTTAAGTGGTTATGAGCACTTCCCATGCAAGCAACAGGGCCTGAGGCCTTGAAGACCAATGAGCCCAATTCTCAGATCCCATATAAACAGGTGTGGCCACATATGTCTGGAACTCCACTCCTGTGGGAAGCCTGGACCAGAAATATCACTGGAGCTAGCAGAAATGGCAAGCTCTGAGATGCTAGGAGACTCTGGCTCAATAAGAGTGAGAGACATGATGTTCTGTTGTGACCACTGTCTATACAAATGCAATTGTGAAATTTGCAGGAGAGCAGGTGGATTTGGAAAAGATTGTACCAAGTCAGGTAATCCAGGCTCAGAAAGACAAATGCTATATGTTCTCTCTTATCTGCAGACCTTAGCTTTGAATATTTAGAAATACACATAAGATGGATAAGGGTCAGTAGCAGAGACTAGGAAGCTAGAGAGAGGCGATGGCAGAGGAGTAGTGGGCAGGACAATGGAAGGGGATAGTAGACATGTAAGTATAAGGACAGAATACAAGGGAGAAAAGGTCTCAGTGGGGTCAGGAGGTGG
>PVHP010022334.1:0-28510 GCA_004024765.1 Zapus hudsonius
AGAGAGAGAGAGAGAGAGAGAGAGAGAGAGAGAGAGAGAGCACCACGACCACCACCTTGTGGGTCTGACTTATGTGGGTCCTGGGGAATTGAACCCAGGGCCTTAGGCACTGGAGACAAGTGCCTTAACCGCTGAGCCATATCTCCAGCCCTCTGGAATGTTTTTCATGAAAATAGAGACTAATGACTTAGAAACCGGGTGTTCTTTTCCTTGGATATCGAATAATTTGTAGTATCCAATGTTTTGTGAATATCCAGTGATATGTGGACAGGCATAAAACAAAAATTCATAAGGTTTAGGGATAGCTGTTAGTCAAAAACATATTGCTTTACAATTAAAATTGATTTATACCATATTGCATGCTTCCTATGAAGATGATATTCTATATTTAATATTTAATGATTTTATCATCATATTTTGGCATGTGAATCAGATATTCCTGTCCAATGTTGCTTAGTCTTGCTGTAGTTGGTGATATCCTTGGGAGATTCCTTAGGTGGCTAATGTCATCTATTTTTGTAAGACATTGAAATTCCAACCCATGGAGATAGCATAGGTATCTGTGAATTTGTATATTCCTAATCTTTAAATATTAGTTCAGTAATGATTTCATTGCTATTCCATAATTTATGCATTCAAACCAATATTTAATTAAACTGTCAAGTAAACTTTTTTTTTCAATGCTTCATCTGTGTTTATTCTGTGTAAGACACAGCCTAGCATGGTGGTGGTAAAATACGAATTATGTTTCTTATTTTTGTTATTCTCAGTGTCCCTGAAAGCTTGTATTTTTCAGCAAGTGTTCATATTAAGCACAGGTCCTTTTTCTACAGTGAACTTGTGCAGCCCATTGTGATGGCAGAACCCATTAGAGATGGAACAACCTGACGACTGAAGTTTAAGCAGACCCAGCTGGTTGTTACAGCTCTGATCCCAACATGCTCTATCACACCAAAGGTTCATTTGGAGACACTGACGGAAGTCCAATTGGCTTTGAACAAAATGTGCCCAAGTGCATCTTCAGTGAACATTCTATAGAAGTGTGGAAAAACTCAGCACTCCACATTTCTATGCTTGTTGAAATTAGAGTTACAACTAGTTTAAATTGAAAGGTTAAAGCCTGTGCTCCAATATAATAGTCATATCAGACAGGATTGCAATCATGTTGCTAAGTGCTTCAAAATACTTAACATCTGTGGAGAAAGGAATGAGGATTAATCAGATACAATAAAATTTTATTGCTCTGTAGTTTCAAAAAAAAAGCTTGATGAAATATTCCCAAAAAAAGTGGTTGCCTCAAAGGATGCAGCATGCAGCAAATACAGCAATAATCATCTCTTCCCAATATACAAAGTCTTTATTTAAATCCACATTAATACACATATGTGCTTGCAAAGACCCAGATAAGGAAAAATCGTATGCACCAAGTTCAGTTGCATAAACCTTTTCTAAGAAGCATAAAGTAAATGATACCTTCTGAAAGCAGTCTAGTGTGGCAGGTGGGAGGCAGATGTACAAGCAGAAAAAAGCATGAGAAGAGATGACAATGGTCCTTTCACTTCTCCAGTGTTAACTGTTGTGTCTTCCCCTGAAGTCATCCTCTATCCTTACCACCCCCCACCATTCATTCCCACTCGCCTCTCAAAGCCTGTAAGCTCAAAGTATAACTCACTTTCCTTGGTTAGACATGATCTTCTCAAGGTCATTTTAGCTTAAATCATGGATTTTAGCTGAAAATCCAATAGTCTACTTGACCAACAGTGGCAGAGGGATCCCCCTGGGTTTGTCCCTCTGTGCTCTGGAAGACTTTGTTCTCTTGGCTCCAGAGCACAGATGCTCTTGGGTGTCCTTCTCTCTTACTGATCCTTCCTTGCTGGCATCAGTCTTATTTTGAAGGTCCACTTAACTTTTTGTATCACATCTCCTTCTACCTCCACACCCCATATTGGTATCCTGACTTGCTTGTCCTGTGATTTTTTTTTCTTTTGAATGTGCACATTATCTTTACATTTTGCTTATTCATTACACCAGTTGTCTTCCTCACATACTATGTGAGTTCCATGAAAGCAAAGGCTTTTGATTGTTTGATAATTAGCACCCAGATTATTGCTTAGAACATGGCACATACTCCATAAATAATTGTAAAATGAATTACTGAATGAAATTCGGAGATATTCCACTGATTATCTTCCTGATTAAGCATACTGATCTAGCCAGGATCCATGCATCTATACACAATTACACAAAACTACTGTTTGCTCAGTGATGGTTAAGTTTTGTTGTCAAGTTGACCTTTTTAATTATCCTGGATGGGTCTCTGAGGATGTTTACAGAAAGGCAGCCCTCTCAGTAGGGGACAAGATGCAAGGAAGCTCAGGGGAGCTAGAAACAAACATGCATTCCTGAGAGGGCAGTGCAGGAAAGAAATTCCATAGACTCAGGAAGCCAAAAAGTTTGGGATAGGGTTGCCAGATCTTGTCCTAAGGCTATAGAAAGGGGAAAGGGGAAATAAATCTCTCTTCTCCCTGCCTACTGCTCTGTGTGTGTGTGTGTGTGTGTGTGTGTGTGTGTGTGTGTGTGTGTGTGTGTGTGTGGTGTTGATGATGGCCTCTTTCTCTCTCTCTCTCTCTCTCTCTCTCCCTCTCTCTCTCTGCTAGTACCTGTGAAAAGGGGCCAGCCTCTTTTGCCATCATGGAACTTACCCTGGATCCTTCCTTTCATAACTGTGCCTAGTTTGGAGGTTCATCCCAGGAACTGTGGTTGATTACAACACTCAGCAATCTAGAAGACGTTGATCTATGATATCCGTAAAATGTCTGCTTTTAGATACTTTTGTAGTTATAGCATAGCATTTATTAATTTAAATCCTAATTAATCCTATTTGCTTTTAATTTTTATTTCTCAAAAAATTATATAAGAATCACTAAAACAGTTTTTGTTACTCTGAAATTTTTGGAGATATCACTTCAACCATCTGTGCTTCATAAAATGGCAGATTTTTTGCTACATTTATTTATTCCTACATCAAGCTCTTCTCACCTCAGTAATCATTATTCTCCTAAATTTGCGTCTCACACTTAGACACAATTCTATACTTTCACCACACATACAGTCATAAACACATATAGCATTTGTTTGCTCTGGTTTTATAAGTACCGGCATATTGAACAAAGTCTTTGAAGAATTACTATTTTCTTTCACGTGATGCCTTTATTGGTACATTTTAATTACTTGAAGATATTCCCAAGCCACTAGCAGACTATTCACTTTTTCTGTCCATCAACAATTATGTTCTTTCCAGTTTTTCACTTAGAACATATGATAAAATGGTCCTTTCACATAATCCATTGTGTACTTGTATTGGGTTTTGGACATCTGATCTATCTAATTATACAAATTTATCTCAGATATAGCTATATATTTCCATGAGCAATCAGACACTTCCATTTCTCCAAATCAAACCAATACGAAGTGGTATTTTCTTATTTTAATTTGCACTGTGAATCAGTAAGCATGAGCCACTCTTCATGAGATTATTGGCATATTCAGGTTCCATCCTCTGTAAATTACTTTTCTGTGTAATTTCCACTTTTCTATTAGATTCTTTATATTGGTTTATAGTGATTTTTATAAGTTATAAATACTAGCTTTACATCCATTGCATTGCAAATAACTTTCCCATCTATGATTGTCTTTGAGCTAAATTCAAAGGCAAAATATTATATGTCTCAGACGTTGTTTAATTTTTAAGGTAAAATTACCTTTTCTATAGGTTTCTATTTTAAGACATTTTTCTTTACTGACATAATATATATATATATATATTTATTATATACTTAATAATATATATTACATGTTTAATAATATATACTATATACTTAATAATACAATAAATAACTCTTGATTCCCAAGAAAGAAAAGCTGAAGTGTATGTATATTCTTTATCATGTGCTAGCTGCATTTTCTGATACACAGTTTTCATATCTTTTTTCCATGTGAAGAGTGGCATCTATATTTTCAAAGCAATTAGTATTTAAAATGTTTTAAAAGCTTTTTCTTACTAGGAACAATTTTGAAGTTACATTTAGAAAAATTAAGCACTAAAGGAATGAAACACAATAATTAATGAAAGAATCTATAAATTCTGGATAAAAACTCAGCTGACTATATACACTATCTTCCCATAGGATGTGCATGTGTACTTTGAAATTTCTTTCCTTGAATATCTACTCTTGTAATACTTGCTGACCAGCTACTGATAGTCAAATAAAAATACATAAAACTTCAGTTACCTGGTCTTCATATTTCCAACATGAAAAAAGCTTGCTTTGAAGAGTGGACAATACTATGGCTTAAATGTATTAAAATAAATCATTAACTCAATTAAACTAACTTTAGGGCAATAAAGAGAATTAAAAAATTCTAATTTGTAGGAATATTTTTCAGTTCTTTCATACACACTAACAATTGTTGGGTCAAGCAGTATCTAGTGATACCTTTATTTCTTCTATTTGTTAATTGTTGTATCAGGAAAGACCTTTATACAGGTCATGTGATGGCCTAATTAATTTAGCTTTAAAGCATGACAGGTTGTGCTTAATGTCTATTAATGCACACCTTGGGTGTCTTCAACTGCTCAAGAAATGTGTCAGCACATCATACCCTAAGTCACTGTCATGTTAATATGGTTATTTAATTTGGAATTTTATCTTTAAGCCTAATTTTTTAATGACGTTACACTCTGTATTCTTCCACTACACGAAGTAGTTTTTCTTGGCTTTATCTGCTATACACAGATGTCTTTGCATTCAGTGTATTTGAGCTTTCTGTCACCAATAATATTTACTATTCTTGTGTTCTCAATCATATGATTGAATATAAATATGGTAAATTGACTCCTTCAAAAACGCTACTTGTGATTGAATAAAATAAATGCGGCATAACCTCAGTATTGGAATAAAATTACAGGAGAATATTAGATAACTCAAATATAAATTGTTCCTTTTACAATCACGCAATTAGGGGTTGCTTCTGTGTCAGCAATGAATCTGTTCATGTAGCTATCTCTTTGCCAAAGTGAACAATGTGATGGACTATAGAATTATGTTCAGGATATATATTACCCTTTTCAGTGTTATTTGGACCTCTAGAGTTACTTCTGTAATATATATATATATATATATATATATATATATATAATGTAAATATAAAAATATTGTGACCTGTACTAATACCATGCTGCCCAGCTCCACAGATGTCTCTGCCTTAATTTCCACTTTGCTCAGTCTGTCCTTTTTGTGCTTAAATCCTTTGAATTGACCTCACTTGAGGTTACTATACTGCAAGAGAAATTTGCATTTCCCAAGCCCACCTCTTCCAGTGCTCATTCTCTTCAGACCTCCTTCAAAACTCAACTTGGTGTCTTTTTCATGTTAATAAGCAAAGAGTCCTGGAAGGCCCTTGCTTTGCCCAGCAGACTGCTCCTTCCCTTCATCAACTGGCATCAAAGCTACAATGGCAATATCTGCTCACAAAACCTGGAGGTTCATGAATATTCTTAACTCCACACAAGACAGCGCACCTGCCACAGAGAGAAAACAAACAGCATTAAGATCCTTCTGGAACTTCAATGTTTCTGGACTCCACTGACCTTGGGTACACAGAAATGACCCTTGTAAATAAAACTAAGTTGCTGTATCTTATATCTCCTACCATTAAAACAGGCAAGCAAACAAAATGTTGGGTGCACTTCTTTAATGATTGGGAACAACTTAAAACCGACAGATGAATAAGGTTTGAGAAAGGCATCCAGCTGGTTTTAATTGCAAGACAAGCCAGGAAAACACGTTTATGTACTGGTGGGCTCAGGGATGCTTCAGGTGCCTGTAGGAGATTAGGAAGCTGTGTGGTACAAAGACATAGAGAGATATAGGGAAGACTATGATTTTGGACAAAGCCATGTTCCTCCACCTAGGAACTCTTCGATTGTAAAATAGCTCCTCATTTTGCCCTGGACACACATGTAGAAGTGTACATTTTCAAACTAGCAGGAAGCTATAAATTTCAAGCTATCATTCATTACAGGTGACATATACCAGCCCTGTCTTGAAAGTAGAGGTGCATAGTGTGGACACTCATCTCTCTTTTTCAATCAATACCAATGGCCTAATTTATAGTTTCCATAACCCAGGGGATATCAGCTCAAGTAACAGAAAGTGTCATGAGATTTGCCAATATCTACAGAAGTAACTATAGAGGACTAAATAATACATACCCTGGACAGAATTCCAAATAGTCCATCTCATTGTGCACTTTGTTTCCTGAAGAGATATCTAAATGAACAGATTCATTGCTGACACAAAAGCAACCCCTAATTGGGTGATTGTGAATGGAACAAGACTTTCTATAGTTTGGAGGAAAGGGTTGCTTCATGGAAAAGAGGTTGATTACAGGTTATCTGGATGAACTTCTCATAAATGGGGAAAAAATGTTATTTTCCATGTGTGAAAATCACAACCGCTGAACATTTTCATTAGAGAACACACCAATGGCTCTATTAAATTTGTAGTTGAAGAATACATTGACAAATCATTATCAGAATCAGGAATACCAGTGTGCAAGAGCTGCATCCACCCCTCTGGGGCCCGGGCTGCTTCTTCTTAGAAAAGGACGGAATAGCTCCTGGAGCACATCCCTTATGAGTGAAGTGTTGAGTTACCTCATCATGCAAAGAACTCCATATGAGCTGAGGTGCTGCTGGAGGAAGGCAAAAGAATAGATAGCTTAATGAAAGAAGGAAATTATTAGTCCCAATTATTAGCCCTTCATAATAATTAAAGAAATAAAGATTGTAATATGTATATTTCCTTTACCGCTATAATCCTATGCACACACGCCTTCCTGCATAGCGTTTTCTAACTTATTCAGGACATGGGAAATGATAAATATATAGATTTACCTTTTAGATTAGATAATTTCAATGTTATGTCATCATAGAAATTGAGGATATTTGCTGGTAACTTATCTGAAAAGTCTTGACTGTCACTTTAGGGGCAGCAGGATGAGAACACATTACAACTACTTATAATAATTACAATGTCATTATTGGAAATGCTGAATGTCTGTCTCTCCCAGCTATTACAACAAGATTCCATAAGCTATATAGTTTACAAACAAAATGTTTATTTTTCATAATCCTAGAGGCAGAGAAATCCAAGATCAGAGATCACTATGGTCAGGTTCTGGCGAAGGATCATCCCCTTACATAGTACTCATTCACTGTGTCTTTACGTTTTGAAGGAGGGCTCTCCATGCAGGTTCTTTTAATAAGGTTATTGATTTCACTCATGAGACCTTCTCTTCATGACCTAATCACCTCCTAAGAGCCTTTTCTTCTAAGACCTTCACCATGAGTGGAAAGATAGCAGTGTAAAAATTTTGAGAAGTACAAATTAAGACCTTGGCACTTAAGAATGGAAAAAGAAAAAAAAAATATCAATGCCAAAGCAGGCATGATAGTTGAATGTTGTCATGGTTTCTGATTGCCTAGTTCATGTGACAGCCCTTCTTAGGTTGGGTAAAGTTCTCTTTCTATTAGTAGTACCACATCTCCAGAAAGCTGGTGGAGCACCTCCCCTGGCTTCTTTCAGCACTGTGACCACACCCTACTGGGGAAGATGATACTTAAGGTTCTTGCTAGTAATTCTCTGTTTATCACTATTGGATACTGAGTATTAAATTAACAATTTTGACATTTAATATATAATGTATTATGTTGGATGTGCCTAGTATACCTCAATTTTGCTACAGAAAATCAAAGAGAAGGTTACTCTGTATTTGAGCCTTAAGGAAGAAGGAAATTACAGACTTCATCGGGAAAGGCCTCAAGACATGGTGACAATAGCTGGGTGCATCTTGGCCATTTGGGTTCTTTCTGCTATATCATCACTGAAGATCCTGTCCCGCAGGAAGGGAATTTTTATGCTATACTCACTTTTAAAAGCAGGCCAAACTCCTGTCAGATGATCTTTCTCTAAATAAAACTTCTATTTCAGACAAGTTCAGAGCACTTGGAGTGCTATAGCCCTAGGAAAAAAACTTCTATTTCATAAGTAAAAATATACTATTATTAATAGTCGGACAACTTCAGACAGATATAAATTTTATAGCTAATATTAAATTGAGTATTTTTCTCTCAATTATAATTTTCTTACAAAAATGATTTCCAAAGCTGTTCTCATTTTTGGAAAAGACCAAGGAATGTAAATAAGTAAGTGCTCGCTTTGAGCTGAGCCAACAACTAGCCTAGCATTCCAGATTCCCATGCAAAGCAATTTCACAGGATCTTGAATGTGACATGAACAAGAAGGAATACAGCACATCCTTTCATTATTGAGCTTTCTCACTTACTTGTCCAGGCTATTGAAATTGTTTCAGGGAACTTGTTTGATTCATTTTAAAGAAGTTTTCTTTGGAATGGTTAATATTCCAATTATCTGTTATTGTCTTGGCTTTACTTTATAATGCCAGCATTTCTCCAAATTAGTAATTTTAACAATATTCACTTAAAATATAGACCCTAATTTAGCAGTGGAATCAAGGAAAGGTCAGTCCTTATGGTGATTTGAATTAGGTGTCTCCCATAAGCTCATGTGTTTTGAATGCTTTATTCTAAGCTAGTGGAAATTTGGGAATTAGAGCCTTGCTAGAGGAGATGTGTAGTTGGGGGCGGGTTTATGGGCGTTGAAGCTAGCTTTCTGATACCTGTGTTCAGCTCACTATCCTGCTTCTGTTTTCCACCTACTGTGGCCAGGAGCTGATTCCAGCCTCATGCCATGCTGTTCCCTGCCTTCATGGCCTTTCCCGTTGACTGTAAGCCAAAATAAATACTTTCATCCCATCAGCTGCATTTGGTTGGGTGCGTGATCTCAGCATCTGCCCATTCCTTGGATACAACTGATGTCAAAGTTAAAATGAGACAATGTTTTCCTCACAAAGCCTTTTCTGCTGTTGAGCATAGAGAAATTAATAATACCAATAGACTCAGAGTAAAACTTAGACTGTTGTCTCTGAACACAAAGCAGGTAGGGTGAATATATTGTGAATGGGGGAGGGGTGGAAAGAGAAATATGAATGGAACAATACTAAATGAAACTTCAAGTAAAGCTATCATTTATACCTAGCAAGGATTGCTAAAGCTATAATCTGTCTTTATTCTTTTATTAAACTTGTTATTCTTAAAGTCCCTCATTCTTTCCTTCTCTGTCACTGCCCATTCTTCCTCCCAATTCTGACTGCTTTTGTCTCATCTAAAAAGCTGAGCTTCTTGTCTTGTAATTTTATGTGTTTATTTTTATTATACATTTTATTGGCTTATGCTCATTGTGTATAGTGCTGGGTTTCATAAAGACATTTTCATACACATATATATGATTTTGATCATATTAATAGCCGACCCTCTCTTTCCCCCCCAGACAGTCTCTCTTCCAACTTCATATATTCTATATATTATATTACATTGGTGCATAAAATCTAGGATCCTAAAATGGCAAAAAACGTAATATTTGCTTTTCTAAGTTTGGGATGACATGTGAGTTGAGCTTAAGCTGTTGCCAGTTTAGGACATATTTGGCTTACATTGAAGATTCCCACGGAAACCTTGGGAGAGAAGTCCTGCTGGACAGTGCTCACTCCTGTGAGATCACCTCCCTCCCTCCTGGCAGGCCCTTTCAAGTTCACAAGAAGGGGAACAAGTGTCATTCAAATGGCAACCTCAGGCACTGTGTTCCCAGCATTCATTTAGGGACTGATCCAGTAGGGTAAGTGCCAAGCAGCTTGGCCTTACTTTTACCTCCTTTTGTTATGAATAGCATCCCTTGGTAAACACAGATTTTATTTTTACTTCATCACAGGCTATTACAGCCCAGATGGGAATCTTACCAGTGCTACATGCCAGCAATGTTTGTTCAGATGCCAGTAAAGTTACTCCAGATAATCAGACCTCTGTTCTGTTATCATGTAGATGTCCCCTGAAGTGAGGCAGGAGGAATGGTAGGAGGGTTCCCAAGAGAGTTTTACTTTAAATATACCTACCTCATCTTTATAACAGACTAAATATGGAGGATTGTATAAGCTTGAATACAGACTTTGTAATGAATTGTTTTTGTAATTTTTTTTTCCTTTGGCAAGCTTTTGGGCCCCCTCCTGTGTCTAAAGAGGCATTAGCTCTCCACTTGTGGGAGGTTCTTTGTTTACTGGTTGGTTTGGGTCAGCTCTGATTTGCAATGTTTACTTTCATAATAACTCTGCCCTTACATATTCCTTGAACAGGAACTCACACAAAGCTTCTCATTTGCCTTCAATCACTAACAGATGCTGAGCAGTCTGATCACTTCCCTCTAAGGGGCCTGTGGGATTAAGGGAATTAAGAGGAACTCTAAACCATGCCATTCCTCTGGGTTGCCTGACTTCACTTCTTGAACCTGAAGGATAAGCGTTTCGGGTAACGTGATCTCTCTCTTCTTAAATCTTGCTTACTTTCTTTTGTTTTTCTTCTCAGCTTCAAACTGTAAGCTCTCCCCCCTCCATAAAGTAAGCCAAGTGATCTCCTTACTCTTAGATGGCTCTTAGATACCATGACCATGACCTTTCCATCCAGGTCACTAAGTCCACAATTCTCCCACCTAAAGTTATCTCATTTCATATCCGTGTGTATGCACATGAGTCCATGTGCACGAACTCCAATCCACTTGGCCCCTCAGATTTCAGAATCTAAGGGGGGAAAACTCTTTTATAAAGGCAATTATGAAGTGGGAGAGACTTTGGGATGCTGACCATGGAAATGTGGAGAAATAGGAGAAGGAAAAAAAAAACAAGGAATAGCCTAGAAAACAGCAAAGAAAATTGTAAAATGAAAAGAAATAAAACCCCCAACCTCACTCTTCTCCACACTTTTTCTCTAACGAGGACATCCTAGCGCTGAAATTTGTTTTGATTTCTCTCTAACTTGGACCCTAAAATTGAAGTTCTGGCAAAGAAAGAAAATTCCTGAGGAGAGACCACATTTCTTTGATGCCAGGTGTAACTGGTTAAACATAGAATATGTTGGGACCTGAAGGACTGAAGTGTTTCCCAAAGTCACTCTAGAATGAGGTAAGTGTTGAATTAGGATTACTTTCAGAGTCCCATTATTATCACAAAATGGGCTTTTGGGACATAGGGTGGAAAAGCACAAAATCTTCTTTTTGCCAAACAAATTGGCCCGTGAGAGTTTCCTGATGGCTTTTAACTTCTTATATGATCCTTTGGTAAACATTGTTTGAAGTCCTACTGCTATTTCATAAGTCTGATTTCAAAAAAAATAGTAAATTGTTGTCTACTACATTGGGCAGTAGTTACATGATTGTTATGAGTTTTGAGCCAAAATTTATGGTATTAATAAATGTTTCAAAATATCTAGACCTCTACATTATTTCTAAGCAAAAATGTTATGTTAACCCAGAAAACTCTTTCCGAATTCCAGACAATTATCAATGCAATGAACGATTTTCTTGCATGTGCTTTTATTTCCATTTTGAGAAAAAGCTACAATTTTTTTTAATCCATGAATTTTTCATCAGCAGACGCTGTGCTGAGTGACATGCTCTCATTTCTGTTGACTTCATGAAGGTGTGTCACACAGCATCTAAGATCAACTCTCAAGGTTACTGGCATTGCTTTAACCTCCCCCTTCCTCACTCTTGTTCAATCACACAGTATAGTGTGGAAAGTGCCCAGGTGTTAACACTAGAACTCTAATTTATCTCTACCTGTTCATGCGTTCTTTCTGCTCTTTAGACATAAACTGCCTGAACTTGTTTCTTCCTGTTTCTCTGCCAAGTGTGGCCATCTTGTTTTTCCAGCCAGACATAGATTATATAGAAACAAAATGATTTGATAAAATACATTCTGATTTGTGTTTCTTCTCTTTCTGAGGACAGCCAATTATTTTTGTTGTTTCTTGGCCAAAGTTATTTTTGAATTAATTTTTTAAATGACATATTATAACTTATTAGAATGTTTAGAACAATTCTCTACAAAAATAGACATCTAGAGTCATGTATGCAGTTGTGTGACTTTTCCCAAGAGACACACTCAAGTGTCTGTAAATGTCTATTCTTCTCAGAGAGGGTACTGATGACAAACCAAAGGAAGAGTTCCACCCAGGTATAGCTTGGAAAGACACTAAATTAGTTGGGGTTACTTACAGAGTCATGGATGAGGGGTTACCTATAGGAGCATGGTTGACTCAAAGGCACCTTTGCATCACCAAAAGGCTCACGCAGCATGGGTGATGAGGCATGAAAGCTGCATCCTTAGAACTCTCTGCACACACTGTAGTCAGCTTCACAGAAGAGAGACTTCTTCCCCAGCCATTTGTACTACTCTTAATCTTGGGAGGAGCCTTGTGAATCTTGTAAATTTCTGAGCTTCCTGAACCTTGTAATGTTCACGAGCTTGCTGAACTTTATAACATTCATAGGTTCCTGAGTCTCATGAGTTTCCTCCTCCCTCCAAGAGGAAATGTTACAATTCAGAAGAAATATCTATATACTGTCTGTTGTAGTCAGTTCATGCTGCTGGGATGAACCTCCAAACCAGGCGCAGTGTATGGGTAGAAGATGGGATTTACTGAAGCTTACAAATCCACTTACAGAGAGAAGAAACCACCTCAGCACCTCCAAAACCAAGCACACTCAGGGAGTTAAACTGCAGCAACTCCAGGCAGAGCTCAAACTGCTCTTTGCAAATGTATAGCTGGAATTCTAGATCCATCCCAGAAACACCTTAGGGCTGGGCACAGTGACATGTCTTTCATGTTACAAGCTTTAACAAAACTCCTGAATCTATTGGGGGACATCCATTCAGACTATCACTCATACAAGTATGGTATTCATAACGGTTGCTGACACCTAGTGTGGTCTCAAATAATGTTAGCTATTTTATTTATAGTCTGTTTTTATTGACATGATTCTTTCTACCCTACCCCAATCATACTCATCCAAAAGAGGAAAATTAGCTAAATCTCAAGTCTGCTCTCCCCACACAAGGAAGCTAAAGAAAGGCATAGATAGCAGATGGAGTGAGTTTAGTTTCGATCATACTCTTCTCATAAGGGCTTGAGGAAATTATTACTATTAATTATTATTATTATTTTTAAATGAGCATACTGAAATTGAGAGGACCCATATCTTCCTTGTTTGATATGGAGTCCATGCAGTGACCATTCTTAGAGTCTGTCTTCTTGTCTGCCCCTTTGTGGAAGAGCTCCAGCTGACCCCACATGATGCCTGAGCCATAACAGGTCTTCCATAGACTTGGATTGAATTGACCTGGTCCTTATGTATGCGCTTATGGATTAGTTGTTTTATGGGACATAATGAGTTGTAGGGACAGCCATGGCATACACACACACACACACACACACACACACACACACACACACACACCCTTAATCCAGTATTAGGAGTGAAGAATTTCAAATTCAGAATCGAAGTAGGATCTGTTCAAGGTCATATAATAACAGCCTGGATGGAACCCAGGGCCGACTGATGACAGTGTCCTTCCAGGTATTTCCATGATGCAGTCCAATAGGCTCACTTCTGTTGTTAAGGATCTAGGGAAGAAAAGGACCTTAATTTCCCCAACAAGTCGGACAGTATTTGATACCTTTAGGATCTTCACAAATATTTGCCTTTTCCTTCACCTTAACAAACTTCCTTCTCTGCCTCTGCTTTTTTTTGGGGGGGGGTGGTTTGAGTTAAGGTCTCACTCTAGCCCAGACTGACATGGAATTCACTATGTAGTCTCAGGGTGGCCTTGAACTCATGGCGATCCTCCTCCGGATGCTGGGATTAAAGGCATGCACCACCACGCCTGGCTTCTGTTTTAATTTATAGCATTATTGACTTTATTTATCCCAGTGCTTCCTGCCTTGCATTCCTATCCCATCATTCTTATATTCTTACATTTTTCTATACTAATACCTTTCACTCTCTGCTCCCCAACTTTTTGTTTGTTGGTTGGTTTTAAGACAGGGTCTCTCTATTCCAATCTGGGGGGCTGTCGACTAGTTATCCTCCTGCTTTTGCTTCCTGAGTCCTGGGGTTATAGCTGCGTTCGACCATGCATACGCTATTCTCCAACTTTAATCTTATAATTTACCAACTACACAAAAGCTTTACAGGCCAACCGAGTTGAAACGAATGCTTCCCTCCTGTGAAGTCTGCGAGCCCATTACAGTCCCCACCACTCACTCAGCACTTATTGCTAACTTTGGCAACTTTCCAAGGTTTGTAAGCTTTTTTCCCTTTTCACTAGTTACAAACTCCTCCAGGGCCGGAACTATTTGATATGAAAGTGTGTTTAACATAGTCACCAAATTAGTGCTTGTTACATAGTGAGTTTTCAGTTTACTACAAAGACAGCTTTATTACCTGCCATGTTTCTGTACAGAGGAAACTCATTGGGTCCATGTGGCTGTTCAGTTAACTCAGGTGCAAAATGAAATTTCCATCTCACCGGAGAACACTTTCAAAATTGGGCTGTTGTATGTGTATAAACATATGATCCTAGTTTAAAAGGAAACAAAGTAAAATTGCAGAATTTTTTCAAGGGGCACGTGATGAATATCCCATTGTTGGATGAAAGCTGGTGCTTAGTGATGGGGGTGGGGTGATAATAGTCCTACTGATGTGAAAGCCAGACCTAGGTGGCTGCATTTACTCTGCTAGCAAACTCAATGGATAATTCACTACTAAATGTAGCGAGAATGCAGTAAAGTACCTTGTTAATCTAACAGGCAAACTTCAGATTGGGAATGTGTAAAAACTTGGCTCATAGCACATTGCTCATTGCTATAGAGGTTCTTCTCAGAGTAACCTCAAGCCACTGTACAAAGGACCTGAAATTGGGAAAGCTGTGAGTGAGCTATCTTGATGACTGTCCAACCTCTGTACCATTATTCTTTGTGCGTGATTTTCTACAGTTGCTGTCATTCATTTCGATTCATCTGTTCAGTTTCTCCAGGGACCTGGCTCAGAACCAGAAGAGAAAGCACGCTTTGGAAACGTTAAATTCATGCATTCTGCTAGTCACCCTCCCCCAGCGTCTACTCCTCACATCTGTTTTTAGATCATTTCTGTTCTTTTCTTCTGTGTTATTTTTCTCTCTCTCTCTGTCTGTCTGTCTCTCTTCTCACAAAATCTTCCTCCTAGAAAGCATTGCTGAGGTAAAAGATTTCATTTTTCGATTTTGCTCAATTGGAACACTTTATGATGTATCCAGGTCTATTATAAAAATAGACTCAACATTTTATACTGAAATGTTCAATTAATTATGTATTGAGGTAATTTCTTTCACAGGAAGCATCTATATTTAAATGTTAAGCAAATGCCCACTTACAAGGAACAAACAGCAATTGAAGGTTTAAAATACCACATTTTTAAAATGTTCCATGCAATATATTCTCACATTCATAAATTTTAATGACTTATTTGCTTCCTCAGTTTAAATAAGAAATGATTCCCCACCACTGTTACCCACTTGTTTGTTCAGGCCCCAGAAATATTCAAAAACTAGAAGGTGTGATTTCTCTGCAGTTTACAGTTGATGCAGAGGTTTCCTGTAAGGGATGAATCTGACCTGCTTGCCTTTCTGATCCTACATTTATCTACCATATTTTACACTGATTGGGATCAGGGAAACTGCTCACTTTCTTTGAAAATATGTAAGTAAAGATGTGCTTTTCAGGGTGTTTTCTTTACTTCAAAAGGGTTTCTGGTAGTGGAGGGAGTTTCCTCCATCTTTTTGCTTCAATGATCTTAGAACCAGTAAGTACATTTGAACTGCTATTGCCCAATAATAGTGTGGCTGTGGTATTCCTTTAGAAAGCACTGGGGCTCCAAGCCTCTTTGTGATCTATTTCACTTCTTCACAAATCTAGGACCATCTGGAAGGGGAAAAAGAGCAGGGCTGGAGAGACTCCAAATGATCTCAGGCAGAAAACAGGAGGATTAATAAAGAGACTGCATTCCAGTTAGCTTTCTTATGTGTTTTTATTCTTGTAAATTTTCTCCAGAATTGTAGTTATCATGAAGCATTGCAATGCTATTATGTTAAACCATAAGGAATATGCTATTATTCCCATCTTGACTTTGTAACTCTAGGGAAATATACATTTCCTAAGCATGAGAACCTTTCTCGCAGTTGTCCAGGAAAAGTGTTATTTGAAGTGTTTGTAGAAAGTGCAACTATTGTCATCAGACATAACCAGGGAAGAAAAATAGCAAAGTCCTCTTGCTGTGTGAGTGAAGGGAGGAAGAACCAGCCCTAGCATGCTTCTGGAGCCCAGACCCCTTCCATGCAGCCCTGTTTGTGCCTTGCCAGTGTCTGCTGAGATACACCAGCTTTGGACGAAAACCAAAATCACACAAAGCTGAAGGGAGAGATGAATCCCAAAGTGACAAGATCTTCTTTGGAGACATTCACAGCCAACACATTCAAAAATATCACAAGGGAGGAATGAGACTCGCTGTCAACACATATTTCTGTCCCCTCTACCACGACAGTCCTAATACAGAATGCATAGAGAGCTTAAGCTTCTTCTCTTCTTTTGTTCACTTACATTTTCTTTGCTTTTCAAAGAACTGGCACAAGACAGCTATATGGTTTTAGCAGTTGAAGGAAAGTCTCCTCTGAGCTTCTGCCTTGCCTTGCCCTCCCTGAGTGTGTGTGTGCACTGCTGTACATGACAGGGCATATTTCACCCATTAAATATCGGAGACAAAGACAGTGCCAAGGGAAAAGATTCTAGAGGCCAGACAAAAATGACTGTCCTTTTTTTGGAAAATATATTTGGGATTCATAAATCTTTCATTGAAATATGTTTTTGAAAAACGTGAAGAAGAGCTTCTAGATGAATCACATCAAAAATATCACAGCACCCCAGCTAAATGTCTCAGTGTCAAGTGCATGGAGCAGCTGAGAAACTGTCTAGCAGCTCTGGGATCATGGTCTGGAAATAGAGAGCGAGGTCTGCACTTCTAACTCACACTCGCTGGCATCTGGGCTGCACCAGGATACATCTCCTCTGTGCACTGTGTTCTTTTGGAATTGAGAATGAAAAGAAATGAGCAAACCTGCCTGGATCAGGAGGGGGTGAGGTGGGGGAGGCAGGCAGGGGTGCCAAGAGGAAGGGCACAGAGCCGCTGTCAGTCAGCACCAGAAAATGCCATTTATGTGGATCCAGTCTCACTGAGGAAGCAGAAAGAAAGGCCTGTGATGTGGCCCCGCCCCTCCCTGCTGCACTCTCGCTCATTACAGCTCTTTCTTTAAACTGCTGGGTAGACAGCTGGCAGCCAGCGCCTCAGAGGAGGCAGGAGTATGGGGGAATATAAATTACTGTTGCATTTTACAGCTAAGATAAACTCCAACTGCAGGGTTATAGCCTGAAATGACATGAAGGGAAGGCTCCAGCAGGCCTCTCAAAAAAAAAAATAAAATAAAAAAGGAATAGAAAATGGATAGAGAGAATTATTCAGGGAATATGGGATCACAGAGAAAGGGAAAAAAATCCTAAACAAGTTGTGCGAAATCTGCTGCTTTAGTGGGTCTTAAAGAGCTTATGTCAGCTTAATTCTGTGTGGTAGCATAATGTAAATCTATGGGAAATGGAGCTGTAGGCATCTCTATTCCATTTCTGCAAATTGCTGAGCATGGTAATAAATGTCAGATGATTATTTATTTGATCATTAGAAACTTCATTAGATTTTGATGTGATCCCCCCCACCTCCCATGATTGAAAAAAAAAAAAGCTCAAATTTGAAAGTCAATCCAGCTACTTTGATTGGGGGAGAATGTTATGAAATAAAATGTAGCAAACACACCCATCTAGATGACAACATTCTGTATAAACATGGAACCTCCTCTCCAACAAGTGTACAATGCTTATCTAACACTGTGGAGATACATTTTTGGTGTGAAAAGGGACACTTTTGGAAGACTTTTTCATGTGTTGTTGAAACGGAAGGCAGTTTCTGAGGTGAGAGCAAGGGACTCTGACGAGGACAGAGTCTGATTGTATGCTCTTAGCTCAACAGCTTTACTATATATTTGAACTTTCCATCAGCTTTCATACACTTGATTTATCTGCAGATGATGTGACCTGGGAGAAAGTGTCTGTGGACCCTCTGTGGCTTAGGCTATTTGGGATGCAGCTAGTTGATGCCTGGGTATTTGTCTCTCCGTTGCCCAAAGGAGAGACCCTGAGCTCTCCTATTTTCATTAAAAGGGTCTTTTGACAGCAGTGAGCACTGAGAGTGAGGATATACTATTTGCAGCTGACTTTTTCACCAGTCTGTGTCTCCTGTGCCTTTCACGCTACAACAGTGTTCTAAAGAATCCTGTGTGGTACAGGAAACAAAGAGAGGATGAGAGAAAGTGCTATGCCCGGCTTTCATCCTCAGTGAATGATACTTGCATGTCAAAGGACCCACCAAATAGGAATTAGACTGACTTTCATAAAACCAAGGGTTTAAACACGGTGTGGGATATATGCCATTGCCACAGAGCACATGCTGCAAAGAACATAAAGAGACGTGCTTCATCTCTGCCTGAAACCATCTTGAAACCTTCCGGGAGTGCACATTCTAAATCAAGAATCAAAACGTTTCCCCAGCACAACTGCAAATTGAAAATAGGCACTTGAACAACACAGGCAGAGAGGTGGAAGAAGAATGACTTTGAAATGCCTACAACCCACCCGGAGCCACCCGGGGTCTCTCTGCAGACACCAGGGGGATTCATCTACAGTAAAGGGGATGTAGCGCTCAGTAAAACAAACGGTAGCTGACAAAAGATCCATTAGATGCCTGAACTTGCCCCTTGCCAGCACAGAGGATTTCTCTTTTCCTTTATTTCCCAGAATAAAGAACAGATATTTTTATTTTAAGAAGCACCTGATAGTGGTAGATTTTTCTTTTTTCTTTCTTTCTTTCTTTCTTTCTTTCTTTCTTTCTTTCTTTCTTTCTTTCTTTCTTTCTTTCATTCTTTCCTCTCTCTTTCTTTCTTTATGTTTTTTAATCCCCTAGCCCTTTTAGTACATTGTATTTAAAACTAGAGCCTGAAAGATAAATTTCTTGTGCTGGTCTAAGGAGTGTGAAACAAGACAAAACAAACCCAAGAATGTATGATTGTCCTGTATGGTGAACAACAGCATACAGGTAAGGAGGTCTTTCCTCCCTTTGTGAAAAAAGTCACTATCATAAAAATAAAACAAAAAAAGCATCCCTGTTGAAAGGCAGATACATTCTGTCATAAGTTTTTACAAGGTCTTCTTAGCCATCTGCAGTGCAGCAGGGTAAGTAACTTTGTAAACCTCATGGTCCATGGATAACATGTACTTGGTTCTTATGGCAACCTAGACACTATACTAAGCACTTTTAAATGAATGAATTTGCACATTCCTCAGCAGTGTGCTTGGCATTACTATCCCATCATACACATAGAGGGATTGACCAATCAAGAGTGTAATAAACGATCCAAAGTCAGAGAATTTGGACCCATGAATTCTGTCCTGGAGGATGCAGAATATTATCGATCCCAGCTGGTGGAGGGTATGGAGGATGTTTCGAGATTGTTACATTGTGATTCTTTGACAGACTAACTGCCATAGAAAAACAAAAGGAGAATGTGGCCAGAGAACAAGGAACATCTTACTAACTGGCTAAACCAATGGGACATCAATGAGCAATGTAACTGCTGTAAGAAAGTAAATGTCAATAAAACATTAGCAATTCCTATCACTATCAAGTTTATCTCCCTTTTGTCTCTTTCAGTTACTCCTCAGCCTAGTGTAAAATGGCTTTCATAAGATTGGTAAGTGCCAGCAGGGGACTTGAATAAGTGGAAAGGCCCGGAACACACTCTGCTCAGGTAAATTTATTCTAAAGAATAGAAGTCTATAGTTGTGTGTGGCATAACACACCCTAATCCCAACACTCGGGAGACTATAGAAGAAGTCCCATGAGTTTGAGGCTATCTAGGGCTATATCATGAATTAAAGGTCAGCCTGAGCTACAGAGTAAGACCCGGTTTCAAAAAATAAATAACAACAACAAATAGAAGTTTATACCACTGGGCTATGTAACAAAAGCAGAAAAGTACCAGGAGAGGAGCAGCCTGTAGATGCATTTGAAGAGGAGCAGATTGACCAATGGCATTGCCTGGAAATGAGGAAGGATCATGTTAGGTTTGCACAGCTTAGATGGGCCCTGAGGTCCATTCAGCATGACAAAGATTTACCTGCTATATCATTGCATGTTGATGAGGTATATACTCACCATGAGTTTCTTGTAGGTGTAATGTGGATACAAGAGAATAAAAGACACTGTATACACTAGGCATTAACACTATTTTCATTCTTTTTTATTGTTGTTTTTTGAGGTAGGGTCTCTCTCAAGCCAAGGTTGACCTGAAATTCACTCTGAAGTCTCAGGGTGACCTCAAACTCACATCAATCCTCATACCTCTGCCTCCCGAGTACTGGGATTAAAGGCATGCACAATTACACATAGCTCTGTTCTCAGTCTTTATATCCAGACTTTTAGGCTATTCCAATACAGGCCCAACATGTTTCTAAAGTCAGAAAGTAGGAGACAAAAACAAAGGTTGGCTATTCTAATGCTTCTGGGATTTGTGCAAACAAGCCTGGAGATTGGCAAGAAGACTTGTTCTGAAATTTATTAATTTTCCCTGCTGCACACTCTACTCTTGAAGGCATGTCTCTTGAAACACTCATTTCTTGCTCTTTCAAATGACTAATCCTCAGTCTGTTAGTTATGGCTGGAATATTAAAAGTCCCTTACAGGCTTGTAAGTCTGAAGATTTGTTTCCCAGCTGTTTGTGTGGTTTAGAGAATTTGTTGGACCTTTTGGAGGTAAGGCATAAATGTCAGAAAAAGACCATTGAAGTAGGGGTTGAGAGTGATCGTCTGCCCCTGATTCCAGCCCAGTCCTTGACTGCTGAGGTGATAGATGTGAGTAGCCACCATATGCTTCAGCTGCCACAACTGTGAATGACCCCACTGCCTCCAGTCTTCACAGACATGATGGAACTGTGAGCCAGAACAAATCTTTCCTCTCTGAAGTTGTTTCTGTCAGTTATCTTTATCATAGGGATGAGAAAAGCAATGGGAACATTAGTATTGACGAGCAGGGTCTTGCCCTCATTTCCTGATACAGAATGTGGTTTCTCTTTAATGGCTCTTATCTTAACAATATAACTGGTTCCCCACCCTGTCCACAACTTCAACCATGTTCCCACTCCTTCAATGCTATGCTTCTCATTTTTCCCTGTTTCTGCTCAGATTTCTCACTGTGAACCTCAGTAAAGGCAATGATCAATAGCAATGTTGTAGCTTGAATTCTGCCCTGCTTAACATTTTCTCCACCAAACGAATCAGTTCATCACTTTGGAATTCAACATCATTCAAAAATAGTAGGACAAAGACAAAATATACTCAGCTGCTTTGTCAGAATGCAATACTGATGACCAACGGCCTCATTTCCAATAGCAACCTTGCTCTCCTCTGAAACTTCATGAACACACCTTTGCGTTCCACATTACCATCTGCACTCTGGTCTTCTCCTCCCACCTGCATTACCCATCCAGTTCTTACAACATTCCAGAGCTTCTCTAGCCTACAGTTCCAAACTCTTCCAAATTCCTCCTAGAATCTTAAACATTTCTGTATACTTGGGGTAATTTAATTAGAATACCATTTCCCATGTCATTTATTTGAAAGAACTTTCTCATAATTGTGACCCCATGTCTTGGTCCTGCTTTTCTGTATTCATCACTTTTCATATTACTGTGATAAAATTCTTCAAAGAAGCTGCTTGAAATGAGGAGGCATTTATTCTGGTTCAGGTTTGGGAAGGTAGTCTACCATAGAAGTGAAGGCATAGCAGAGTTCATGGTGACTCCGTGGCTTTGACAGTGGGGGCATGAAGCTGCTTTTTTGCAACTTGACAGATCAGGAAACTGAGAGCTTGGATCAGAACAGGAGTTAAATTGCAATTCATAAGTCCTGCTTCAGAGAAACCCATTTGCTCCTTCTTAGGCCCAACCTTCTAATGACTCCAAAACTTCCCAAAACAATATTGCCAGCTGGGAACCAAATGTTCGAGCACATGAAATTTCGGTAATATTTCCTATTCAAACTATAACACTTTTTAAATTGCATAATCCTTCATGGATAGTAAAACTGGAAGAATGATTAACACTTTGGATGTTGAACTTGGCGGTATATTGTCTGTGATCACTCATACTTCAATGATATTCAACCATATAGTCAAAATCTGAAAGAATTCCATGTGTGCCAGTCAAGGAGATGGGGCATGAGTGCACATAGTCACCTGGAATTCTTTTATTTAAACTCCATGGATAATGCTATGCTTATTAAATTACCCAAGTATGTATAAAAGTTTTGCTATGAGGAGGAGGAGGAGGAGGAAGAGGAGGAGGAGGAGGAGGAGGAGGAGGAAGAGGAGGTTTTCCAGGAAAAAAAATCAGTTCTTTTAGGAAGTGAGTATTGCATTTTAAAAGGTGACTCAATCCTTTGTGGAGATTTAAGGGGATGCTTGTCTGGAAAGAGTAAGAACTGGAGTCAGTGTAGGAATATACTATATGAAAGATTAGCGTCTAGACTGCTTTTCTCTTACACTCTGTGGGAATCATTGGTGGTTTGAATGTAGATGTCCCCCATAGCCTCAAGTGTTTGTGTGTAAGCTTCTTACTTGGACCCCAGCTAGTGGAACCTTTAGGAGGTGGGTCCCTGCTGAAAGAGGTGTGTCCATGTGGACATACCTTGAGTCTAGCACACTGGGTGTTCCTAGACAGCTCATTCCTACTCTCTTTACCGCGGATATGTGAGCCAGCTTCCTCCACCATGATGAAGTGTCCTATCAAAACTGTAAGCCTGAAATAAATCCTCTCTTTCCATAAGCTGCTTCTGGCCAAATGTTTTGTCCTAGCAAGAAGAAAATCAGTACTATAGATACAAAATCTTTTTAACAACATTATGATTCTGTTATTTTTAATGTCCTAATAAAGTCTGATATATTTGTATGACTTGTGTAATGGACAAGTTAAAAAAAATCATATATAAACCAACTCGAGGTAGGTTGAAAAGAGCATTGTCTGTGGTTCAAAGCCATGCTGTTCTTTTCAGATAGACCCAGGGGAGGTGAAATTTAACAAGCAGGGCAAAATGAACATTTTTACATTGTCATTGACTTGCTTTTGCATTACATATTTTTCTGCTAGCATATGCATCTGGGTAGTCTGTTTTATATCCTTTGTTGGCTGATTTCTAAATCCTTGTTGTCAGTCCAGGCTCAATCTGATATTGAACATTTCCACCTACACATACTCTCTCCTTACCAATTTCCTTACCTTACCACCTTCCTCCCTAAAAACAGTGATCTTGACAGAGTGATTTAAGATAAGAATACTCTTCTTTGTGTTCCCTCATCGACATCACCGAACACTTTCAATTTAATCTTTAACATTTTCCCCACGGCATCTCCTTCTTCCTCATGCAGTCATTTCTTGTCTCTGTCATTTCAGTCTCACACTTTCCATCAACATTATATTTCTAGCTCACAACTGAACTTAATCCAATAAAAATAAAAATAAATGCATAACAGTTATGTCTACACAACATGTTTTCTTAGCAAGATTCACTAGCCAACTCTTTGAGCTTTAATCATTTTATCTCTCCCATTTCAGGAATAAATCCTGAAGTTCTGTATTCTAGTCCTCTGACCAGCTATTCTTATGATGTTTCACATTCTTTATTTTTTCTACATGATTTTTTACAGTTTTTCCCTAGCAAAATATTTCTTCGCATGTCCCTCTTCTGTGCAAAGGTCAAGCTATTCGTTATTCCACAAAAGGTATTTCATGCACTTCATCCTCAGGAAGCAGCATGTTTCTCTTACAGCCTTACTTCTGGTTTCTAAATCTCTCACACTCCCTGTACCTGTGAAGGTCAAGGTATATAACTTTTTGTATGTGACTCTGTTCTTTTTGTCTTTTGAGTCTTATTTGTGTCTCTACAACCTAGTACACAATACCTTATACATAATAGGCATATAGTAAGTGTTGAGTAACCAAAGAGAGCATACATTTAGAGTTATGTGGTATGTTTATTGGGAGTGTAATTAAAACTACTGCTAAAGACATTTGTTGTTGAATAAAAAAAAGTTGTCACCTCATTCAGCCAACAAGACTACTATGTATAAAAATTCTCTCCCTGAAGTTGCTTTCTTCTGGTCCACTAAGATGGGGGCATAGAAAAGTCTCCCCCCAGCACAGATGTCTACTTTTACTTGGGGATATTATACATTTTTACTTTCTCACAAAGGAACAAGATTTTTCCCCCCACGTTGCAATGTAGGCTTCGATGATATATTCATGACTCTTGCCTTCAGCAAATAATGATTCATCTCCCTGGATTTCATTCTGGGCCAGTTGTAGATCTGGGGAAATTTCTGAAGTTTCTTTTATGTCCAGCAAGCATGGCTGAGACTGGCCATGAAAGTTATCTAAATACTCTAATCTATTCCTATACCTCAGGAATGCAGGCTTTCCACTCTCTCTGCTCACTGCAATGAATTAGGTAACGCTGACTGATTCATAATATTAAGCACCTGCTGATAGGAGCGACTTCTTTCTGCATCCACAGGGAGAAGGCATGGGTGTTCTTTGGCAGCCCCGAGCTCCTCCTGTAATGTGAATGCAGAACTGGAGGAGGATGACAGATAGCCAATGCTTATTCAGTTTTCCCTGGGATAAACAAGAGTCATTTCTTGCCATTGAGAGGTTCCTATCCTATTTTCTTGAAAGCTGCTTGTTGCTTTCTGGAAATTCCATTGTGTCATTGCTCTAAAGCCCATTAATATTCTATTATTGGGTTGTTATCATCATGGACTTTATTATAATGAATAATAGTACTCTCTGGCTACATGACACCTTTCTTCTCGAATCGTCCTGCTTAGCCTCATGAAAGAAATTAATCAAGTTACACCTTTAAGGAAAGCATTAAGCTACTTCACTCTAAATGCCAATTGTCTTTGTTTGCTCTGATGGCAATTGTGTCTAAGTCTCTATGAGGCATGTTGAAATAGCAGGGGAAATTTCAAAGAAGCCATTATTTAAACAGGTTGACTGGCCTTCCCATTTTAAAAAATGTGTTTTGAAATCCCATTTGAGGAAAGCAGGTTTGATCACTGCACATATTCCATCATCCCCAAATATCCAGATAGGCACCCATATCCCAGTGCAAAACACGTTTTTAAATGTCTGTCGGGAAGAGCAGTTTGGAAACTTTGAAGTGGCTCTCTTGTCTCCTTAGCTCAGAATGCTTGCAGAAGCCACAGTCAGGAAATATTGCTGATAACAGCTCACAATTTATCTCTTTCCCCCACTCTTCCCTGTGTCCCAATCTGGATAAATGTTATAGTACTATTCTCTAAAAAGAGGAACAAGAAGATAGTTTATCCTATTAAATTTACATATAAGGAAATTCCTAATGTCTAATAACCGAATTTAAGATTATAACTTAGTGATATACTATCCCATCTGTCAAATTTGTCCTTCAGATTTTTCACATGTCACATAAAAATGATAAGGAGATAGAGGAAATTTTCATCTAGATCCATCTTTAGCTCCATGTACCCATCATCACTAATTATGGACTGTTGGCAGGTTGAGCACCTGAGTCCATATGGCTAGACTTCGGTCTGATGATGGAATATTTTCAATCTGGACAGGCCAAGCTTTGTAGCTATAGGACTTTTTAGCTTAGGGTCTGTGTATTTCTAGAATTAAACAAGGACAATTTCCTTGAAATAACAGTGATGGGGAAGGAAGGTGTCTTGGCAGTTAAAGGCCATTCTTAATATAATAGCCATAATCATGAAGTCATGTATGCTCTCCAAGACCTCACAGTGGTTTTTACTTTTAAAACAGAGAGAAGGCAAAGACATGGTTTTATTGAGGAAGTGACTTAAAATGGTCAAAAGTTATAGAAGAGTAGGAGCCATTGTGGAAGCAGTTATTCTTAATTCCCCTATGGAGTTCCATTGCTCCTCTTTCAAATCAATTAACTGTGACTCACTGTGCCAGGGAGACTAATGGTCTCCTCAGAGAGGTCAAGGCCTTTAAACTCCCAAACATCTGAATAAGTCACCTTACCTGGTACAAGGGAATTTGTGATTGTGATTAAATGAAAGATCCTTAAATGGGGAACTGGAGTGCCTAGGTGGGCCCAGTGTGGTTACAAGGTTCCTCCTTCTTATGAGGCAAGAAGAAGGATGGAATTAAAGAGGAAGGCACAATGTGAGGAAGGAAGCAGAGAGAAAGAAGCCTTTAAAGACGCCACCCTCCCGCTGCAAAGATTGAAGAAGGGATCACAAGCCTAAGATCCTACAGCAGCTGAAAATTGCAGGAAACTGCTTCAAGCCCAGAGAAGGATTACAACCTTACCGGCACCTCAATTTTTCTTTCTTTCTTTCTTTTTTTCTAGTAAAAGCCATTTCTAGGCTTCTAGAATGCAAGATAAAAAGTTTGTGTTGTCTAAGCCACTTAGTGGTAATTGCAAAGAGCCACAATGGGTGATAAACAGCTCTATTTACAATGACTTAAGAAAATCGCAGTGTTAAGATCATATACTCTGGACTCAGCCCATCTCAATTTGTATCTCGACTGGGTTATTTTTGTAAGATGACACTGAGTGCATTATCTGTGATCTCTCTGTAACTCAGTTTCTTTATCTTTAAAATGGGAGCAATTATATCATATTAAGTCACCTAGACATTAAATTAATAAGCTCATTTTTTGAGAATAGTGCCTATAACCTGATGCTTCATTAAATGTTACTAATTTCAGGAAAATATATGGAAGCCTTAACCAGGGCATAGATTAAGGGAATTTTGTTGCAAATAGTAATGATGAGAATTCAAAACTAATCTTTCCAGCTCTCCTTTTCTTTGCACAGAGCATGGAGTGCTAAATTAGTATAATTCTCGACTTCATAGCAATTCTGATTCTCTGCCAGATCATATGGCTTATTTCTGTTCATTTCTTCAGTTCCTTTCATAGGAGTTAACTGGCTTCTAAATCTCTAATTTCAAACTGAACTCAGTTAACTACTCAGAGATTTGATAAACCTTGTCAACACTTGTGTAATCTGTGTCTTAATTCATTTTCTCAAAATCTTTTGACTTTGTCTTTTTGTTTTCCTTAGCAGTGGATGCTTTCACACCTCCACCACACCCAAAACAAAACATTCACTGATTGCTTTTAGATTCTTCCAGGAAAGTAGAAGAAAGCTGGCTATGAACTAGGCAGAGAATCAAAGTCCCTTACTGAAAACCCACACAAGTACACACCTTGGCAATGAAGATCCACTTAGTTTAAAACCAATCTAAACAATAGATTGATTTGTTATTTAAAAATCTGTATAGGAGAAGCTTGCTTTAATTCTTCATATTTGTTTTCTTCCATGATTCATTTTTAGTTTATTCAGTTATTATTTACTTATTTATTTATTTTGATTTGTAGGGGGCCAGGGCTTCATGTGTTGTAGTCTGGCCTTGAATTTACTTTGTAATGGAGAATATTCTTGAATTCCTGATATATTTCCACCTCCACCACTCAGGTGTTGAGTTTACAGACAGGCACCATCACGCCTGTCTCTAGAAATGACATTTTTTTAGTCAGATTGAGAGGGGTTAGGAGGAAGACCCCTCCCACAGATAGATAGGGCATGGCCTCAGAGAGTGACCTCATGTCACATTATCAAGGACACACCCAGGCCAGAGCCTTGCCACTACCCCCAGCAAAAATCTTTAAAGGTCCTAACTCGAACTTGGACACATGCTTTTTTTTTTTTCCTGTCCTGACTGCTGGGATGGAGGTGTGAAGACCAGGCCAGTGAGTTGTGCCCCTACCCCTCCACTGATCTCCTTATTGAGATCAGAGGGGAGGGAGGGAGTTTTCCCTTTAACCTGTGTGCTATTTCTTTTTTTTTTCACTTTTTGGTGATTCTGTGCACTTTTAATGATGATTTGTAAACCTCACAGACCACATGGTGACTGGGCAGCTCCCCTTTTCCATTCCCCCTTCCCTTAACTGACTCTAATCTAAAATAAACGTGTGATAAGAAAACTGTTTCTGTCCAAGTGTCCAATTCTTTGGCATTTCGATACATGAACTCAGGGGGAAATGCAGCGGTGAAGCCCTGAGTGTTTACCCGCTGTGCCAAATTCCCATTACAAGATGTACCAGTGAAATAAATAATTGTATGTCACAACAAGCCAACATTTACATAAAAGCAAGAGTCACACTAAACCTGCTGTACTGTTGCATAATTTCAAAGAGAACAAAGGAAGTCTTGCTTATTCCT
>PVHP010022335.1:0-28503 GCA_004024765.1 Zapus hudsonius
TGGGGTACTTCTTTGGTTCGCATTCTGCATCTGTCCATAGGTTAGGGGGTTATGAATTGCACCAGAGGTAGCCAGTTTTTTGTTGTTTTATTTTTTCCTTCCCCTTTGTGTATTGTTGCTGAGAGGGGCCATATCTCTAGATATTCTCCTCCACCATGGCTCTTACATTCTATCCTCCCCTCTTCCACTCAGTTCCCTGAGTCATAGTGAGTTTCTTTCCCTTGCTCCTTTGCAAATACATGGAGCTGTTGGATTGTAAATTCTGATAGCAATATTGAGCTTCTTTCATGGATTTTTTGTTGGTTTTTGTATTTCTACTGTGTGAAATGTCTTTTCACAGTTTTGCCCATTCATTTTCTTGTGGCGATTGCTATGTGGATTGAGATGGGAAGGTTTATGTATATTGGCAGTACAAAATATTTTCTAGGTCTGTATGTGTATAATTTGCAAATATATTCTTTCTCCTATTGGGCTTCTTGCATTCTTAAATATATATTCTAAAAGAGTAGCCTGTATTATTTCCTTTACCAAAAGAATACTGTCCATTCTATGTTCCTAGCTTCTGCATGAAAGTATTACAATAATCTGACAAATTCTCAAAAAATAAGAGCTAGAATGCTCACTGAGATTAGAATCACTTGGGGAAAAATGGTCAACTTAAAAGTAGCAAGGATTTCAACCCATGAAAATATTATTCTGCTGTTATATTTAGGTTTCTTTTTCTCACTTAAAATTTGCATTTTCATTTACAATTTCTGTACATAGGACCTGAATATTTTTATTTAAAAAATAAAATATTTTGTTTTCATGTGTTACAGTGATATTTTTGTCTCCCATTTCAATTGTCTATTGCTAGTTTATAAAAATAGAGCTGATTGATGCAGTAGTTTTCTATCTTTCAGCTTGTACCCTATTAATGAAAATAATTTGTTTGCGGAGTCATTAGATATGTATCTATGTATGCATGTGTCTGTATGTGTTCCTGCCACCTGCTAGGATAGTTTTTTTCCAACTTCCTTTGCATTCCATATGCCTTCTTTGTTTTCAGTTCAGTTGCAAAGTATTTCTTCTGCTCATTTGCCCACCTATGGTGGAAATCTTAATGAATCCATTTCAATATATAGCTCCTCTTTAGCACGTTGTTATTATAGATTTCTGTTTAAAATATCATTCGGATCATTTTATACTTTCAGTCTCTTTAGTTTCATTTTTGATAATTTGTGTCCTCCAAAGAATGGGTAAATTTTAACTAAGTCCTCTGACTTGTGGGGCATTGTTTGTGTATATTTTTTCTCCTGAAATTTGTCAATTTGTCTCATGCATCAGTATGCTCTGTACTACTGATAATGCATCTGCAGTTGTAATTTGAAGTTCCTACTGACAGATTCACACTTTATCAGTATCAAATCATCCTCTCAATCTCTGGCTTCTGTGGCTTGAATGTTAATACATCCTTTGAAATGAATATTTTTAACTGTATTCCGACATAATTATATCACTTTTGGAGTGATTAATTCATAAATATTTCAAAGGTTGGATGAGTAGACTTTATAGTAGATAGAAAGTTAAAAGAAGATTTAAGGTATATTTCTATTTTTAATGAGACTTCCTATTTAATAAATAAAATTTAATACTTCTTTACATCTTTGGAAATATTTATCATGTGCCTAAATTAGTCTTGATTCCAAAATTCCAGTCTGTGGACCATCTTGATGTTTATTTCATATTTTTGGCTTTTCTTTTTTAAATATATATATATATGTATATATATATATATGTATATATATACATATATATAATTGTCCATAATGAGATAATGAGTTACATTATTTAGTGGGCAAACAATGAGTTGTTATCCCCAATTCCCCAATGCCCCCCCATCCCCATCCCCAATCAGCTGGATATCCTCCTCTGTGGGCCGTCTGAATCAGTCCTTGTGGCAGGGGACCATGGATAGCCTAGTATTCAGCCCAGTTCTCCTGGCTCAAGTGTGTTGTTACTGAGAGGTGCCATGCCTCTGGATAGTCTCCCCCACCACAGCTCTCACAATCTTTCTGGCCCCTCTTCCTCTCAGTTCCCTGAGTCGTGGTATTAAGGCTGCTTTAATTTTGTGAGCTTAGGGGTTTTGTGTTGAGAATTGTTGATTTCTGTCTCAGTAGCTTATCGTGAGTTGATTGAATGGCTGTGGATGTGGGTCCCTTCTTCATCCCGTCATTCTCTGCGAGGTTCCATATGGAGCCTCCACGATATGACTGTGGTGGCTCATCTCTTGCCAGGATCTCAGCTATTGGCCTACCATTTGTTGGTATGGTTAGATGGGCCACAGCTCTCTCACTGCATCCTGAAAAGTACAAACACAATCTCCATCAGAGAGTGAGATCAGTATAGGTTAACAAATATACAAAATTCTGGATTACCTAGACTCTATTTTTAGTAGCCTCCCTGTCAGTTGCTCCCATAGTGCATCTTTTCTTGGGAGTCCAAGAGTACGGGATCCGGTGCATATTGCCCTGAATCCCCAGTTCCAATCAAGGGCTCCCATTCACTAAGTGGAATATTTGGCCAAATTTAAAAGCTGTTGATTGTCTCCCCCAGGCCAAGACTCCTCCATTGCACAAGTGTTCCTTTCTTGGTTCACTGTTTTCTCCCAGTAGGAGGTATGGTCAGCCTACTCATGGCAGCAGACTGTGTTTCATGGTAGTGGTCTCTGTTTACTACAGCTGTCGTTGATCAGCTTCCCCTGGCAGCTTATGCAGTGCCTTCCATCACTATACAAACTGCCATCTGGGGGCTAGATACCATTCTGGACCTCAAGGGTCTCTTGATGCTGATCGATGGCATTCTGTGGTTTCTTCAGCAACAGGGTTTTGCCTCAGGCCTGGGGAGGTCACTCAAGAGCTTGACAGAATTCTGTCTTTTTTTTTTGAAACTCATGGGTCACTTTGGTCAACAGCTCAGTGAGGGAAGGAACCAGTGGCTGGGACCAGGTGTTGTCAGATTGATCAATTAGTCACAGGCTTATATTCTCTCCCCTACCACTCATGGCCCCTCTTGCCAGTCAATGCCCACTACTTGCTCAATAGGTTACAGTATGTTCATGAGGATTTCATGTTTTTGAACCTATTTTGGTTTAGCCTCATGCTTAAGCCATTCCCCTGCCCCATCCCTTACCCCTCATTCATAACCTTTCACTTCTTTCTACTAGTCTGCGTGGAGTTTATGGTTATTCCTGGTTAAGGACCCCACATGAGGGAGAATATGCGGTGTTCAATTCTCTTTTCTTTTGAGTGTTTGCTTAGTGAGATCTGCTCGAAGTCAGACCATGTTTTCCTAAATTTCGATATGTCATTTTTCCTTCATATTTTTGGCTTTTCATTTTATAATCCGTCATAATTTCTGTATTTATTTTAGGAAAAAGTGAGTAGTGTTGAGAATTATATATGTACATTATATAAATATTTATTCATATATACATATATTCAGTAGGAAATATGCATTGTGTAGAGGTCAACTGATTACAGTTTTGTACAGTCTTTGAGAAACTTTACAGCTTTGTACATTACAATCTATAAAACTGAAATGATACCCACCCAATACAGGTTCTGGTGACTTCTTTCCCTGGTGTATGAAGAAAGTAGCTTTGTCCACATTTGAACATTAATTCTACGTATACGTAAAACATTGTTTTAACTAATTACAGTATCAGTCTGGTCTGATTAGTTAAAAATTGTCTTACATGTCTTTGTCTTCATCTTCATGAGCCTCCTCACATTTTACTTTTGAACATATTTTGAAAGTGTCTTTAATATTATAATAATATGTTGCAACTGAGTTCTATTGTGTTTTCTGTAAATATGATTTTTAAACAGACAATTAACTTAGCCAACTGCAAAATGCAACTTGTTTTGTGGACTGTATTTCCAAACTCTCTGCACCAGCCATGCAAGGTTCAAGCATCAGTCAAAGATGTGGGCAAACTGAAACCTGAGATGCTGACCTTGGCCTTTGCAGAGAAATCACAAAATGCAATTCAAGATGTTGTCTTCACTGTCTTAACCTTACTTCAATGTAATTGGATTTCACTGACTACTGAATAGCTCCTGAGGCTCAAAAGACTGGAATCTTTCTATTGCCCCTTGCTCCCTGGTTCTATGGACACCCATGGCCCCTGTCCCCCATGGACACTCATGGCTCCTGTCCCCAATGGACACTCATGGCTCTTGTCCCCCATGGACACTTATCACTCCTGTCTCCATGGACACTCATCTTTCTGTCCCCCATTAGGAAAAGGAGAATATACAGTGAACAACCTTCCACACAGAACTCAAACCTTACCCACTTTTCTTTGATTTTTTTTTAAAGCAGCTGTATCAGATTCAATGTTCATCACTATCTTCTGTGGCCACCAACATCAATCCCGTGAGCCTTCACTCCTATGGTAGTTTGAATGTGACAGTGTGAATATATGGCCCGATAGATTCAGGAGTTTCATTAAAATTAAATTTGTAACTTTTGTCTCTAGACCTCCTCCTGGAACAGGCGCCACAGGAGGCAGTTGCTGGAATCCAGCCCTAAGGGCTGTTTATGGACAGATTTAATTCCATCCCAAAGATATGAGGAAAGCAGTGTGAGCTCTGGCTGTTCAGGTATGGTACTGGTAGTTGGTGGTTTCTCTGCGTCTGTCTGAGAAAAGGAGCCAGCTTCTTCTGCCATTGATCGAAGTTCCCCTGAATCTGTAAGCTTGAAATAAATCCCTCCCTCCCATAAACAATATCTGGTTGGATGCTCTTCCCAGCAACATGGGGCTGGCTACAACTCCTATGGATTTATTCTAAATAAACTAAGGTGTTGAGAAACAAAACGACAAGTTCCTTATGAAAATGAACACTCACATTTGATTCTGATATGCTTCCCAATAATGGAGCACATATACAATTACTTGTGAAACAGGCATTCAATATGTGACATATTTATCCTCACAGGATAAATGAAATCAACTGAAAATTGCATAATCTTCATAACATGTGAAAATCAAAAATGTCCACATATATTTTTAATTGACAAACATATAAAATAAAGTCTCTCAGGAAATTAAACAGGCAAAAGTTGAACGTTGTTCTTGAAGCATCTCACTGTTGCTTCTATGAAAACAAAAAAAGAAAAATTAAGTCAGTCATACCAATCATTAATACTGGTTGCAAATGACAACCTCACTTATCAAAATTGACTCAAATTCTCAAAACTGATCATCTGTGACAATACGCTTTTGTTAAAACCCTTTCCCAAATGTCCATTTTGACCTTTGGCTGGCTAGTTTCCTGTCTTTCCCCTAACGGTTTGGCACTTATGCTCAGTGGGACGCTGCACTCATCACACACACCACGATTTTCATGATGTAAGGAGACATAGTCTGTTGCTATGGTGATGATCAGCATCTTGCAGCAGGGGCCACTGTGATTACAATCTCTAATACCAGACCTATTTTTCTTCATCAATTTTCAGTGGCCTTATTGTTTTTCTACACACTCCAAAGTCAAGAATGTGCTTTGCTGAACATTTTAACTGTTAATCAGCACACTGATTGGTTAAGCAACAGCGCCTTAAACTGTATTTTTAAATATAGTGCATATTTTACCACACAGGACTATTTTACAACATCAAAATGAACTGAGCAACTCTAATTATTTTTTTTAAATCCATCTGGACATGTGAACTGAATTGCAACAGGAAAATTTTATCTGGTTAAGGTGCTGATTATCACATGCAAGACATGTCTTGAATTATTGTGTGCTGTGGACACCAGGCTAATTCCTATCACATCCCACACTATCAGAGTGCTACCTTGTGATACAACTTTCCTCAAATATCAGACTTGTGGATTTAAATGTGCTTATCATGTTGAAAGTAACATTCTGCTTAAATTGCACCTTCATTGCTAAAGTAATCCAGAAGGCTCCCTCTCTCAAATGTAAGCTTTTAGCTATTAATGTATTATTGTGCTGTTCCCTTCACTCCAATGTGTACAGCAGGTTAGAAACCAAATAACAGTGATCTTGGATTTCATAGACAGAACAACACAACTGCCATTTTCTGAGAAAACCAACTATCATATTTTCAGTCTACAAAGCATCTCTTAGCCAAAACTTATTTTCAAATTTGCACATATTTGGTTCAGTATTTTTATAAGAAAACAAATAATAAATGAAATGCAAATCTGTCATACTTTCCCATATACATAACCCACAGTTGAAGAATAAATTAACAGCCACTGATATGGAAAGTCACCAAAGTTCCCATGGTTCTTCTGCATCTGATTTAAGATTGGATTCAATTAAATGTCACCTGACAATTTGGATTTCTCTTTAAAGCCAAGACATTAATACACTAATTGAATTATTTTCCTCCTCAAACATAACAAAGATAACCTTGCTTAAAGTGCTATTTAAAATTCTTAGATAACAAAACAATTTTGCCAACTATCACTGAACATCTAAATCTTGTTTTGACAACTACTAAAATATAAACTAGGAAATGTAGATGCTTTCAAAAAATCACAGTTAAGGGGCTGGAGAGATTGCTCAGCGGTTAAGGCACTTGCATGCAAAGCCTAACGATGTGAGTTCTATTCCCCAGTACCATGTAAATAAAGCCAGATGCACAAAGTGGCACATGCATCTGGAGTCGGTCTGCAGAGGCTGGAGGGCCTGGTGTGCCCATTCTCTCTGTCTCTCTTCTCTCTACTTGCAAATAAATAAATAAGAATACATCATAGTTATTACTGATTAATCTATACCAATTATCATCTTCACTTGTACTCTGGATCCAGGAAGTCTAAAAGAATGAAGTCTCTTCTGAAGGGCCATACTTTCCCTGCCATCATGGAATTTGAGTCATAAAGCCAAAACAACTTTCCTCCCACTATCTGCTTTTGGACAGGTGTGTGTCAAGGTAACATGAAGGTAACTGCATCATGAATCATATAGGTAATGTACATTTTGATATCACAGAGATTTCCTCTTCCTCTCTCCCCTGCCCCTCCCATGTAAGTCATGCAATCTTGAAAGCCTTTGCATTACTTACTTTGCTTTTCACTGCTAAACAAAGTACATGATAAAACAAATTAAGGAAAGAAGGATTTCTTTCAGCTTACGGTTCAAGGTGATTCACCATCAGGGCAGGGAAGGCATGAAGGTGGGAGAAACATGAAGCAGTTGGCCACATTTAGTTCACAGTCAGGAAGCAGAGAGCAATGGATGCTGGTGCTCCCTGACTCTCTCCTTTGCACTGGGTTCAGGACCCCAGCCCATGGAGTGGAGCTCCCCAGGAGCTACAGCTGACCCCAGTGAAAGGAACAGTGCTTTCAGGGATGTTCCAGCCAGTGGTTGTCCTACCTGGTTCTCTGCAGAGTTCTTTGTACATCTCACCTCAAATTGTTTTTATTCTCTGTCTTGCCTGTCCACACATTTACACTGACATTGGTGTCTCTGATGGTCTTCAGCCTTTTCTCTCAATGAGCAGAGTATATCCTGACTCTTCTCCTTCCCTGGGTCAGCTTCCCACCCACCACCTTGTATAGAAGTCTAGTGGGAACTTAAAGATGAAGTAATTTAGATGAATCCAAGCACATTTATATGAAGAAGGAAGGCACACTTGAAACTGCTCTGTTAATGACCGTGGGAAAGGAGAAATTGATGTGCCAACCAATTCTACTGCACTGAAAAAAATATGACATCAGACATGATATTCATGATTTCACAGTGCCCGACACTTCCTACACAAGACACTCATAAGAGGAGGAGACGATGATGACATCAAAACAAAATAGAAACTAATTGAGAGGGGGAAGGGAATGGTGGAGGGTGGATTTGAGAGGGGGAAAGTATGACGGGGAGGGAATTATCATGATTCATTGTCTATATTATGGAAGCTGTCAATGAAAAGTTTTAAAAAATGTGACATCAAATATCTACTCTGTCTGTAGCCTTCTTCTGAATACCAAGTGAACCATTCTCTAACTTAGAGAAAATTTGGGGGAGAATGGCTAATCATGTTTAATAATTGTGTATTACTCAATAACAAATATAATATGGTTAAATTTAAAATTCCCTGCCAAACTAAACATTTTGCTTTTTTGTGATTTATTGTATCAGGTTCGTGTTTTCAATCTTAGATATCATTGACAAAATTTTGAACAATATATTTAGATTTCCTACCACAACTGGGTTTGACATACTTCCTAAGTGGCTGTACCTATGACAATATAAGATTATGATGGCTTATTTAAAACACCTTAGCAAATACATACAAATCACTTATGTCAGAGGGGTTTATGTTGGCTTCAGTTACATATAAAATATTGATTTTTCTATGGTTATTTCTAATTACTATTCTCAAGGAAACTGCGTAAAGATTGTTTGAAATAGTACTATTTCATTTCACTCTGCTCCCGATCACTTGTGTCTTTAAGATATCTAGCCATACCAATATTTTTCTTATTGATTTATGCCAAAATCAAGGTTAAAATTTTGTTACAGAGTGAAGCAGGTGAAGAAAGTAGTAGAATTACTGCTAATGCCTATGTCATCCTACAGAAATCTTAAATCTTATTTTTATAGAAATGTAAATATGCTATTTAAAATGTGCGTTACTGAAAAATATATATTTAATTATATATATATATATGTTTAATATTAAGCAATTTTTCTTTATAGCAAATATAATGACAAACAATTAAATGTGTGTATGCATGTTCATGTGAATGCAGGGGCAGATGCATGGACAGGTGTGTGTGAGGATGTTGGTCCCTAGCATGTGTCTTTCTCAAATACCTTTCACCATAGTTTTTAAGACAGAGTCCCTCATTGAGCTGAATCAGTGAGCTCCAGAAAGAAGAAAGTTCTTACTTCTCCTACTTACCTGGCAGGGGAGATACCATGATCACAAAGGTAGTTTTCCTAGGAAAAGAAAGGCTTATGCAATGCACTCCAGATGTGCTGACCACTGCAATTTCTCCAAATGCAGGAAACTCAACTTCATAATTTGTGGTAATAGGGGGCCTACATTTGTGCTCTCCCCAAAAAGGAAAAAAAAAGTTTTAACTTCTCATTCAACTCTAGTTGGTTTGGCTCTTGCGTGATGACATTTCATTTGATCCTAATAAAGAGCTTTTCTCTTTGGGAATGAGAAATGTGTCTTTTACTGACCATGTCTGCAGTGCATCTCTGATGAGACACTGCCTTGCATCCTGATTTCCCTTCCATGGTTGTGACAGTCCCCTTTAATCTGAACATGCTTGCAGATGTTGGAAGTTGTGCAGCCCTCATTGATCAAAAGGAAGACTTTCCTTCCTTTGACTGAACTTATTAGTTCTAATATTGATGATTCTGAAGATTCATTGGCAAAGTCCCTTCTATATTTTTTCTCAAAAGTATTATGGGTAAAGTGACAAAGAAATTCACAGCTGAATTTTGTTTCTTATGTTTTTCAGATATAGTAACCTGCATATATATATGTATATATGTGTGTGTGTGTGTGTGTGTGTGTGTGTGTGTGTGTGTGTGTGTTCATAAAATAGCAAATTTGTATCAGTGTGCTATCAGGTTGATTCAAAGTAATATTTATGACCTGAGAAATCAAGTTATGAGGGACTTAGATGTTTGATATGATAAAATGTTGTGAGTATGCTCTAAGATAGCTCTTAATAATCCCCAATGTTCAGCTTTTATTTACCCAACTTCCTCCAATGCCTACACTCAGCAATTAGAATATGACAAGGTGAGGCATTGCACGTACATGGTCAGAAGATTCTACCTTTTGTCTTGCTAACACACACTTCCCTTTGCTGGACTAACTGCAATATTTCATATTGGGAAGTCTCTTGTGGCAAAGACTTATAGCTGGTCTCAGATCAAGAGCTAGCTAAGAACCATGGCCTTCATTCAATAGCCCAAAAAGATTGCAACATTTTCTAGCCCTCCATCCATGGAACATTCCAGCAATCCCACAGAAGATCCCCTCAGTGGGTTGGGGGCAGGAAGGAGGGAAATGGGAGTACCAACACATGACTTGTTCATACAGTATTTATAATTATCAACAATTTAAAATTTAATAAAAATATGGAACAAGCTATGCCATAAATGGATGTTGACCCATACATGTGTATGGAGTTTTTGCTAAATTTATACTAACATATAAAGGCAGGTAATTTATTTTATTAATACATTCAATTATATATCAAAAATATAAAAAGAAAGCAAAGTTTCTAATCTTAATATATTATTCAGATTTTCATCACTATGACAAAATACTTGAATGAACTTTAAAATTATTTTGGTGCATAGTTTGAGAGATTTCAACCCGTTGGTTTGGGGAATGAAATAGAACCCATGGCAGTGATATGATATGGGGACAATGATGGTGACTTTCCCATGGTGGGAACAAGAGCCCAGAAACAAGGGCCTCCATGTTCCATTCAAGATGACACCGCAGGGCTGGTGAGATTGCTCAGTGGTTAAGGCACTTGCCTCCAGTGCCAAGGCCCCAGGGTTCAATTCCCCAGTACCCACATAAGCCAGACCCACTAGGTGGTGGTCCTGGTGTGCTCTCTCTCTCTCTCTCTCTCTCTCTCTCTCTCTCTCTCTCTCTCTCTCTCTCTGCTTGAAAATGAATAAATAAAATATTTTTTTAAAAAAGATGACACCCCAGTGTCTGATGTGATGGAACCTGGAAGATCAGCTTCCTTCTTCCAGGTTCCATCTGCATCACCACAAGCTGGAGATCAAACCTGCAACTCATGAATCTTAGGGAACAGTTAAGAACTAAAGCACAACACCACCTATTACTTCATTCTAAAGATTGAGTATATGATTAGGAGTGTAATTATTTCATCCCATGAAGTTCTCTCCTGTAATATAATCAACTAATGAGAAAGATTTGTGCTTATGCAATTATTTCTTTAACATTCTAGTTGTTGCCTCAAATGTCAGAATAATTGATGAATTTAAACATTGTCACAATTCCAAAACCATATTCAGATAGATGTGACTACCTTGATGTAAACTTTATATGACAAACCTAGGCATGTGTATAGAGAGGCTTATCAAATATAAACGATAGGTTAATTTCCCTCATTCTGTCCAGTTAACAATTATATAAAATACTTGCTAAGTATTAGAATGATAAACATGATTGAAAATAATATTATACCAATTTCATTGAATTATAAAATAAATTTTGAAGAATTTTAATTTCACATTTAAATTGAATTACCCAGAGACAAGTTGTTCACATGCTCAGAAGAACTGCTGTTCACAACTGTTTCTTTTTTTAATTCTCTAAAACTAGCATAAACCAGCAAAAAATATTCTACTTTGCTGATCTGAGCAAACACCCAGTTGAAACATACCCAAAGAATAAAACAGTATTTTAGTATTTTCGCTTAAAAAAAATAAAAGCCAAAAGTGAACAATGCAAGTTTAGACAAATTTTTATGAAGAATAAATATGCATCCGACAGCACTAAGAGGTGAAGATACAATCAGCCTCTAATGAATTTATAGGTGCAGCTGGGTGTCTCATGTTACTTTTCGTGAAGCAGTTAATGAGCAGAGAAGCTCCGAAAAATGGGGAGTCAGCACATTCCACGTCCTCTTTAAAGGCATTCTAAATACCATGGGGTTGTTCTTGAAAGTCAACCTGTCTTCCTTTTCCTTCTATATGTAGAAGTAGTTGTTGGATTCCCCCCCCCCTTTACAGAGATTATGGTAACAGAGGGAAATTAAAGTGACACATTTTGTATATTTTCCACACATTTTTTGCTTTCTTTAGTTTAACTTGTTCTCTATTTGAAATGTCCGACTAATTATATCAAAGGGTTTTACTGTCCATTCCAAGAGACTAGCCTCACTAACATGGGAGTCATTTTCTCTGGTGTTTTGGACGTTCAGGTAAGAGTTGAAACAGACTGGACTTTCTTATCTTGATCATAGAGAGTGACTTCTCATCCAAGGAGCAATTTCTCTGAGCTTTAATCATTTGCAAACATGTGGAGATAAAAATCCAATAATTTATTTATTGAGTTTCCTAGAGTGGTGTTCACATGTAACCTATGGATTTTAAAATATTGATGTTGAAGTCAAACATTTAAAAATACTGTGGTTGCCAAACATGATGTCTACCTGTAGATGACATGAGCTCATTCTGAGGTCATAGACACTCTGCTTCTTTCCCAGGATGCACCCTGAGCTGATCCCTGGCTCCCTACTGAATGAATGTGCACAGGTGAGACACTCATGACCCAAATATCACCAACCCCACTCTGCTGAGAGTCGCTTGAAATATCAGAAATCTGAAAATCTCAAACATTTAAACACTCAGACTAAACTTGCTGGAGACAAACCTCCTAAGACAAAAACAGCTAAAGTTTTAGGAGGTGCAATGGGTTTTGCAACACTTTTCAATTGGAAAGATAATCAGGAGTTTTCTTTATGAATTCCATTATTGTTCTCACAGTTAGAGTTGAGAGTGTGGAATGCTGTTCTTCCAGGCATGGCATGATCCCTGCTCTGTTAAACTCTCAGCAGAAGAGGACTAAACAAGATCAGGCCCACTAAGATTCCCTTCTGGAGAGAGGAAAGGGCTTGTGAGGATCCATATCAGTTAATTCTTGTAGAGAGAAAAAGGAAGAAAGAGCTAGAAAAGAGAGAGGAGAGAGAGTGTGTGCATGTGTTTCTTCAGTGGTCTGGCCACTGGTGAGTGTTCATGTTCCTATGAGTAACCACTCTGCCCAGTCATCCTATAAGCAATCATAATTAAATGGATTGACTTTCCAAGATAAGCTTGAATGGAACTGTCTGCCATCTGTGCCCTACTTGGGGTGAATAGATGTTTATTCCTCACCTTGGTTCACAGTATTGTTAGGTTTTATTGCTGGAATCTAAAATCGAACAACAAAAACCTAACAACACGAAAATGTTCACCTTGACTGACCATCAGACCTTAGGTGATCAAACCCCTTTTCTTTATTGAAGTTGCTTAGAACCAGCACAAAGCCTAAGGCATTAAGGGTATTTGAATGAGGGAGCGATATTCTGTTTACCACATTGATGGTTGTCAGGAGACAGGTATCGTTGGTACTTGTAGTTTTTTTTTTATTTTTTATTGTCCATAATGAGTTAAATTATTTAATGGGAAAATGATGAGTTGTTATTCCCAGTTCTCCAATACCCCTCTTCCCCACTCAGCTGGAAATCCTCCTCCATGGGCCATCTGGATCAGTCCTTGGGGCAGGGAACCATGGATAGCCTAGTACTTAGCCCGGTCCTCCTGGCCCAAGTGTGTTGTTACTGAGGGGTGTCATGCCTCTGGATAGTCTCCCCCACCATGTCTCTCACAATATTTCCGTCTCTTCTTCTGCTCAGCTCCCTGAGTCGTGGTGGGTGAGTATTAAGGCTGCTTTAATGTTGAGAACTTAGGGGTCTTTGTGTTGAATATCATTGGTTTCTGTCTCACTGGGTTATCCTGTGTTGATTGAATGGCTGTGGCTATGGGTCCTTTGTTCATCCCATCATTCTCTGTGGGGTTCCATATGGATCCTCCACAGTATGACTTTGGTGGCTCATCTCTTGCCAGGATCTCAGCTATCTGCCTACCGTTGGATGGTAGGATTAGATGGGCCACAGCTCTCTTGCTGCATTCTGAAAGATATACACACAGTCTCCATCAGAGAGTGAGATCAGTATAGGTTATCGAACACCATTTTGGGTTACCTAGATTCTATTTATAGTAGCTTCTCCGTCAATTGCTCCCATGGTGCATCTCTTCTCGGGAGCCCAAGAGACAGGGTTCCTTCCAGCACTACACTAACTACCATCTGTGGGCTGGTTACCATTCCGGACCTTGAAGGGTCTCTAGATGCTGATCGATGGCATTCTGTGGGGTACTTCGTGTTTTCAGGTGTGCGGTTTATGAAAGTTCCAATGCCAACATGCAGCATGAGGATAGTTTCAGACATGAAGTCACAGAAAACTGTCATTGTTTCTCAAAGATTCCAATAGTAGAATCAGCATATATCCACAATTAGTAATCCATTATTTAAAAGCTGAAATGTCTATATAAATCAAGCTCTATGTTTTGGTCAGTGGGGGGGAGGGAGTCAGATCTTTCACAATGCCTCTTAGTACCATTCTCAAAACCTAATTTCCCTTCTTTCTTCTTTCCCTCCCTTCTGTCTCCTTTCCCCTTTCTTGCATTATGCACTATACATGATTAAAATAAAGCATATTAAATGACTTGGATATATAAGAAAAAATGTAGTCTTAAGAATCTTAAATTCAGAGATTTTACTTCGTTTCTCGCTTATTTTCCTGCCAGCACTTATAGACTAAAATCTTTCATTTCATCTGTCATTTTTGTGTTATCGGTATAGAGAAACCTGGAAAATTTTCCACTTTTGACTACAATTTATTTTTGGATTCATATAAATTTCCTAAATGATTTCCACTTGCTATTGAATGTGAGTTTCATCACTATGATAGCACGAGTTCATGAGGAAAAAGGCATACAAACATATTCACAATTAACATATCATGTACATAATTTTACTATATAAACTATATGTTTGCATATATATGTATAAGTGCACAACCCTTCCCTACACACAAACTGTTTTGGGTAAGAACTTCCTGAGAGCCTTGAGAATTTTGCAAGGCTTTTAAGAAATAGCTTGTGGACATCTGTTGGGCTTCATTGTATAAACTAACAAGTTACTAATTAAGCAAGAATTATATTTATATATACATTATATTTATATATACATCAAGCAAGAATTGTATTTTCCCTACCTCATCTCACTTGCCTTTCTTTTTCATTCAAACATACCAACCTCCTCAAGGTTTCCTTTCATCTGCAGCAGGCCAGATGAAGATAAATCTTCATCTCAACCAGGCATGCCAGAAAACACCTCTAAGTTGTAAGAGACGGTACATAGGTCATCAGTGCAGGCATTTAGGATTTGCGCAAAAGCAGTGAGGAGGGATTGGGCTTGCTCAGTATTTCAGTCAAGCAAGTCTCTTGTAAATAATTTGTGAGTCTCTTTTCTTTGGGTTCTCCTTGCTGCAATCATACTGTAAATGCTTGTTGTCTACCTGCCCATAACTCTCTTGCTAAGAGCCCAAAGGAGTCAGTGCCTCTCAACGGGGTATGTCCATGGCTAAACAGTATCCCTTATAGGAGGTCCTTCACAGATTCTCATAAATGATTTTCCATTTCATTTGGGATAATTACACATGTCAAATCTACCTAGGAATTCTTTTATTATGAAGCCAGAATTTGTTCTTCTATTATTCATTATGCAATTGCATAATAGGGGTTTTATAAGAAGGCACATGTGTATTTCTCTCTCTTTTGCTCTCTCTCTTTTTATTTTCTCATGTTCTTTATTTCTCTTTCTTTTCCTCTTCCTTCCTCAGCTAAAGTAGATCATATCTGATTATTCTTTTAGTATTCTTTTTTGTTTACAATATCATCATAGTATTATATCCCCTCTTCCTGGGTCCCACTTTTCTGAGGGACATTACTCAGTATGTGTGTTGGTTGTGGGGTAAGTAAGGCCTCAGCCAGTCTCTGTGGGAGGGGGGATGTGCCTCATGATATTTCTACCCAAATTCTGGCTCTTACAATCTTCCCACCCCTTCTTGTGCAATGCTCCCATAGCCTTGGTCTGTTAGTAGCCTGATTTATGTTGAGTTCTCTGTAGCCTCTGGGATTCTGCTTTGAGGTGTTTTGATTAACCACAGTTTTCCTGGAGCTGGTTTTCAAGCTAGCAGTGGGGACAACACTCCTGTTGTGACTTCCTCTGCAATTTCTCTGGGGCCCAGGCAGGTGGGTCCTGAGATTCACCAGCCAGAGTCAATGGTTTTACAATTAAGTCTTCTCCACCCTCTACTGGGCACTTCTGTCTAGACCTCCACTCCTTTTTATTGGGGTTATTTCTCATATAATGGTATCCAGGAGTAAGATTTCTGTTGTACTGATTCATTTTGTCTTTGGATTTGTGTAATTGCCCCACCTTCCATCTTCCTACTTCCCCACAACCCTCTCACCCCATATATATATATATATATATATATATATATATATATATATATATATATATATATATATATATATATATATATATATATGTACCCCATATATTTCCCCCAATAGACTGACAGGCGTCCCGTGCCCCCTTCTACCTATTTCCTAGGGTCATTCCAGTTCTACGCCTACATCCCTAGTATTTACTCCCATCAACACCCAACTCCAGCTAATCCAGGCCAGGAACCATATATGCGAGAGAACATTTGTCTCTCTTAGCTTCTGTGACCTAGCTTAGAATGGTGTTTTTCCAAGTGCATTCATTTTTTCTGTGAATGTCATTCTTGACCTAGCAATACTGAAAGCCAGAGCTATGCAGTACTAAATGCTTGAAGATACTGGTTTCTTAAAGGTAGAATGGTTTGCTTTTGAAAGCCATTGAAAAAAATCTAAAAGAATTTTAAAGAATTTTAATTGGAAACCTACATTAAGCCCCAATTTGAATGAAAACAACTGCATTATATGACAGAGTGAGAATTCTATAATATAAAAAGAAATAGAAGCCAGGTAAACTTGAACTACTTTCTGACTTTGTCCCTTACGACCTACAGTAAATCTTCATATTATCCATCTTCAGTTATTCCTTTGTCAATACGCTCATGATTGTGTCCATGTTAAGCAATTTTAGATGTAAAGGAATGAAGAGGGTTTTGCCCAGTGGCCTTGTCTTCACTCTTTATCCTCTCTGATTTTGACACCAAACACCATGCCATCAACACTGAACACCATGCCTTCTAATAAGTTGCAAACTCTGACAGAGAAATATTTGAAGATGATGTAGAAATTTCCAAACAATCCGTGACCACCAAGACCATGATTGCAGATTTGGGGATGGATGATGGAGAGAGAACCCAGGTCCCCTACCAAATGTTAACTCAGCAATGCTCACAAGGTCACTCACCACAAGTATGACCATCCTCCTCCTCCTGCGGATGATGAGAACGCAGAGAACAGAGGATCTCGCAGTGTGGGACCAGGAATTCCTGAAAGTTGACCAAGGACGCTTTTTTGAACTTATTCTGACTACAAACGACTTGCATATCAAAGATTTGCTGGATGTTACATGCAATGTGATTAAAGGGGAGATTCATAAAACATTCAATATCAAAAATGACTTTACCAGAGAGAAGGTATGCCCAGAGAACCAGGGGTGTGAAGAGAAATGAAGCATTGTGCCTGACTCTGTAACACTAAGGATTGTTCCAATCTAGCTACACTGCTGTTATAATTGTCAATATTAGACACAGAGTAGGGAAATGTAGCCCCCCATCAATTGTGTTAGCGTGATCGCGTCCTCACTGCCTGTGTGGTCCTGAGCACAGATGCCAATGCTATGGCCGAGTTCCTTCTTGTGTGAGCAGAAGTGTTTGCTTTACTCTCAATGAAACTGAACTATGGATAGTGTGTAGAAAGAGGCACCTTGGACTTTTTCTCTCTATAAAGTGACTTCTGCCTGGTTTATTGTCCAGTTAACTTCAGTGACCTTTTCAAAGTTGACATTGTAAATAAAACAACTTATGATTTTTTTAAAAAAGAGGATTTGCCAAGTGACACCCACCCACCCATGGTGATCCATTCATGCCCTCCTCACCTTTGGTATCCAAGCTGTCCACCATAATTAATGCTCACTTTGATAATTCAATTCACATCTGTTGAGGAATATTCTCACATATATTAGAGGACATATAAAGATGAAAAATTATTTAAGGCACCTCTGATTGTAAACATTTGAACCAGAGCTATAACTGAGATGAGAGACACCTGATGAGTACAATGCAATGTCCATGTTAAAATATGACAGTGCCAGAGTAACCTGCAAGGTGAAACAACCCGAGACAGATAAGCTTCCAGAGGTTTCTTTGAGCAGGTAAAGGACTACAATGTATTCATCTTAACATTGTTTTTTAAGCATTCGCTGACCAGTGTAATCACTAGGGGAAAGCACTTTTGTTTATGGCTTCATGTGGTAGGGTTGACATAACTCTCTTGTTGTAAAAACAAAACTATCTCTAAGTTCCTGCCCTTCACCACAGCATAAAGGTTGAGTTATACCATGGTATAAAAATAAGGGAAATTTTGGTTTAGAACAAAATCTTTCAAGACATGCAATCTTGGTAATTCACAGAAAATTTTTGACCTAAAAAATTGTGCTCATTTACCAAGGTAAAATCATGAGTTGGTGTGATGACTGAACAAGGTAAAACCTAGAAAATTGTACTTAGTTGTCAATAACTTTCAAAAGGGAGGATTCGACACAAGGACCCCTAAGCTCGCAACATTAAAGCAGCCTTATTACTCACCCACCACGACTCAGGGAACTGAGCGGAAGAGGGGGCGGAAAGATTGTGAGAGCTGTGGTGGGGGAGACTGTCCGGAGGCATGACACCCATCAGTAACAACACACTTGGGCCAGGAAGACCGGGATGAGTACTAAGATATCCAGGATCCCTTGCCACAAGGACTAATACAGACAGCCCACGGAGGAGGATATCCAACTGATCAGGGATGGGGTGGGGGGGAATTGGGGAATTCGGGATAACAACGCATGGTTTGCCCACTAAATAATGTAACTCATTATGGACAATAAATATTAAAAAAGGGAGGATTACTTTTATTACAGTTAAAATTTGTTTGGTGACTGTCAATTGATTAAAATGGACAGGCATATGGTTTTGAAAGGAATGTGTGCTTATTCAGTCCAACCAGCTGAAGCAAAGTCAAAAAATTTAAAATTGCTCTATCATTGTCCTAATTGTGAAAATAGTTGATGCATAATTTTTTTCTTTTGATATCAATATTTACATGATCTATTCCTGAGTCACAAGATATTGTTTTCAATTTTTTAATACATTGGAAAATTGCTATTTAGGCCAGTATTCAATGCTTTAATGCCACTATCCCTAAAAATAATATATTGCATGATATTGCTGAGGAAATAATGCTGAAGAGATAACTTGGTGGATAAGGCACTTGCCTGCAGAGCAGAAGGACCCAAGGTCAACTCCCCAGTACCCACATAAAGCCAGATGCACAAGGTAGCATGTGTGTCTGAAGTTCATTTGCAGTGACTGGAATCCCTAGCATGCCTATTCTCTCTCTCACTGTTTGCCTCTTCTTCTCTCTCTGACTCTTTCTCAAATAAATAAGTAATAAATAAATAATTGGTAAATAGTTTAAAAAAAGTTTGCCTGTGCTTATCCCTAAATTAGCTCATGAAGGAACACATGGATTGGCAAATAGCGACCATTTATCTCTGTGTAAAAAAGTTCTTTTTTAATCATGCTAGAAAGCTAGGATGGACGATTAATTAAAATGTTAATGGTACCAAAAATCAAAACAAACATCACTGCTTCTCAGAAAAACTTTACGAAACATGTATACTGATGTTTAAATTCTGGTGTTTCCTACATTCATAGGGCATGCTCTCAAGTGGTCTCAAAATTTACTATACATAAATTTCATAAGTATACAAATTAAAAAGGATATTAACTCTGATGTCTTGTGTCAGATAGCTAAGCACTGTGCTTGTTTCAGCAAACTAACTTTTATTGAAGTATACCCATGCCCACTCATCCCCACAGGCATGCTGCCTTTGAGCTACAATGTCAGAGGAAAGTAGTTGTAATAAAGACCTGATGAAATAAAATAGTGTTCACTATGTTGCCCATATAGGGAATAAACACTGTACCCTGTTCTATGTCAATGATAAAATTAATTTAAGACTGGCATTTACCATAGTAGGTGCTGATTGGCATCTTGAAGAAAATATCCTTAACTATTACTAATTAATGTGTATTTATTTCTGTGTTTTTCATTTTATTCTATGAAGACCAAGCATATTACTTTGTTATGACTGAGATTTACCATTTGAATGCATTATCTTTCGTGTGTGAAAATCACATATGGTTTTTAATATAGTATTATAGTTGCATATGAAATTTTCTCCAATTTCTAAAATTGGTGTATAAGTTGATGGCTACTATGTAGTAAGAAGTCTGAAAACTCAGCTGCATACAACAGTAGACAATATGTAATGAGGTCAGCCAAGGATTAGAATTTAGATAATGCCCAGCAAAAATTCAAATGTACCCCCAAAATTTAAGGAATACCCAAATTCTTGTCTACAAAGTTAAAGAATTAAAATCATAGACAATCAGATATTAAGGTATAGTGGGAAATTTTATTTACGGAAACATGGGGACTTACAGAGATCTCCAGCCACCAGTGTGGGGAGAACATGTGGCAGAGGTTTTGGTGAAGATTTATGCTGTTTAATTAAATAGGCAGGAAAAGAAAGATAATAGAGAGCTCCCATCATGAGAAAAGGTTCATGTGGGAAAGCTCTTGAGTTCCCTTCACCTTACCTGGAAAATGAAATTCCTCCTTCTAGGATGCCATGTGGAAAAGACTGGCCTTTGTTCCAGGAAAGCTTTTTTTTTCCAATTTCCACCAGGTAAATCAGAGAGACAGCTGATTGGTCTATACCTGACCAATCAGTTTTTCCATCTAAGTTTGGGCTCTGGCTAGAGACACCTCAGCCATGGGGAGCTTGCCTGAACTATCACAATTACACTGCTCACGTGGCCATCAGGGCAGTTCTTGAGTCCGCTTGTGTTCACTGAGCTTGTAGGTCCACTGGCCATCAGGAGGCTGATCAACTGCAGGGTGGGTGATCCTGGAAGATGTGCTCAGCAGGCTGGATTTTCAGGACAATAGATGCACATCCTCTAGTCTTTTCCTTGTTTGGCAGGAAACTAAGAGGCAGCAGAAACAAGAAGAACCTCTAGAAACCTCAGTTCAGCCCTGAAGGAAAACTGATCTGCAGGGAGTTTGCACACTCCATTTTCCACCGATAACAAAAATACAATCAGACTATTCTTTGGGACTTTTTTTGTAGAGGGGTGAAATGGGAAGTACATGGTTACAAACAATATTGGTGATTTCAGACCATTTTTAAAACCAATCTGTTGTATGGTCTATAAATTAAAACTTAGTAACCACTTCTATCACATTTTGAAGTAAAAACATTCTTAATTTTCCTTGTTATTTAAATCCTCTGGGGCTGAAATGAACAAAGAAAAGGCTTAGGTAATTCACCAGTGCTTTGAATTCCTCAGAATTTTTTTCTTCTCTGATTTAGATGGTAAAGTTTTAAGTCTAAAGTCATACTTCGTTTTAGTATTTTCTTTAATTTAAAATGCAGATCAGATTTACCAGCGGCAGGAGTCTGAACTATGGATCAGCGTCTAGCTCCTGGGTGTGTTTAGCATCAGAGAACTCTGAACACCTACAATTTATTGAATTCTACCCCCTTGACATTTTGATTAATTAGATCTGAAATGTAATCTTGTGTTTGCCTAAGAACCATGCCTCTCAAAATCTGATATGTTTGAGTACTTCATTTAATTTAAAATTACACAATATTCAGAACACATAAGACTGACTCATTATTGAAAATACTAGTATATTGTACTTTTCATCATAAACTTTGTAACAAGGATGATAGGATCAATGAGTGAAAAAAAATCATGAAAGTCTATAGTGATTCACAGTAATTGATTTCTGATCACTGTCTCTTTAATTGCAAAGCGTGGCTGACATGTATCAATTAGCACCACATAGAATTGAGTGGAAAAGGCCAGAATTCAGTGAGCGGATGGAATTTTTTTCTTAAGAACAAGAAAATGGATCATGAGAACATTAACAACTAAAAATGTATTAGCATTTTACATTTCATAAATAGCAGTCACCTTATTTTATGCTCAAAACCATACAATGTAGTGTAAACATTTTTTTTCTCACATTATGTGTGAGGACTCAGCATTCTTCCAGAGTTCCTGATGGAGGTTACAAAGGCATGAACAGTAAGGACATTCCAGAAGGAGAGCTTGACTTCTACCTCTCAATCAGAAAATGGCATTACTTACAGACAAACCATCAGTGGACGGATGCATGCATGAGGTCAGCTTTACTTATTTGAGTGCTGCAAGATGGGGTACACTCTTGAAAAGCGGTGGGGATCTCAGGAAGATGAACTTGTGTGGGGTGCCTGTCAAGTTTGAGCCTGTAGTGATAATTTTAAAGATTATTTTTGTTTTATAAAGTGGAAAGAGTTTTATTGAGCTTTTAAAAGATTTCCATATATTCAGAGGCAGCAAAAGAACTTCCAAGTCATTAAGGAAAAGGTCCAAAGAAAAACAGGAATAGGGGGAGTTCAATGGGAAGAATATCGTATTTTCTTGTTCTGTTTTCTTGTCATTCATCAGCTTCCTCGGTGCACAATGCAGCCACGTGCTTAAAGATTTCTACCACAGGTCCACCCAGTCACAAGGGAGCCTTAGCTATGCCTCCTAGTTCCAAGCCAGAGATTCTTCAGGCATCATTTAAGATTCCTGTCTTAAAATGTATAATGTGCTTTTTAAAAATGTCCCTGGGGGAAAGAAAAATATAATGTTTTGCTTGGTTTAAATGTTATTTTCAAAACCCAGTGATGATGAACACATTCTTTGCTTAAGCTACTTTTCCCCAAGACTACAAGCATTTGCTTTTGCCTCTTAAATATGGTTTTGAAAGGAACAAAAGTTGACAAAGTCTATTAAAAATTGCAAAAGAAAGATCTTTTGTAGATACATTTCTTCCTTAGCACCATATATACTTGGGTAGCTCAATTTATTTTGATGATAATATTCTACCTTTGATATTGAATTCAATAAAGTCTGATTCCACTATGATAATTCATGGGAGTCTGAACATGACCAAAATTATTACTTTCATTACCTGACCACATTTAAAATTTTTATACATGCTATTGATACATTTGAAATTATTCTCTTCAAAATTGTTTTTATTTTCTGTTTGTCTTTATCAGCTCCAGGAAGGTAGGGATGTGTTTCTTGCCTTGTTTAAAATAATCTTTGGAAGGTTAAAGTTTACTAGGGAGAAGTTCACGAGGGGTTAAACATTTCTGTCAGTGTGTCTTTAGAAGGACTATCTACGAAGAATAAGTATCCGAATTGTGTGGGGCTGTGTCAAAGAACGTCCTGTAAGTTCCCGGATGTGATATGAAAGTGGTTGCATAGGTAAGAGATTGCTGGGAGTGAGGGCAACAGTTATACAATGGAGTGGGCTCAGCTCGGAGCTTCTTGTCCTAAACTAAGAATCCCACTTCTCTGGTCTTGTTTTTCTAACTTTGTAAACATGGGCACAGTGTTATCCACTACCCACTTGTTAACCCTGGTGAATGAATAAGTGTAAGAAGTTCAGGATCTGGAAAGATGGCTTAGTCAGTAAAGTGCTTGCTTTGCAAGCATGAGGCTTGTGACCTTGGTCTTCTGAAACCACATGGCATGCCTTTACTATCCCAGGACTCCCAGGTGGAGAGGGGCAAAGATAGGCAAATGTCTGGGGCTTGCTAGTCAGATAGTCTCTACTTAAATTGTTTATGCAGAATGAGATACCCTGCCTTAACCCACAAAAAGATAAATGGTATTTGAAGTTACCACACCTGCAGTGGTCCTCAGGCTTAAACAAGATACTTTTAAGGGACCTAAAGGTAGTCTGAGATTAGATTCCATTTATCTTCATTCATTTTGTAGTGGTCTGAAATTTTTCTGGTCCAGAATAAGGAAAAGTTATACATTTAGCTCACTTACTTGGGAGTCCATGGAGTCAGTATCTCCTCAGCTGCTGCCCAGGGCCCCACAACAGGGGGCGTCACTTGATCGGAGCACCTGAAGCAGTCAGCAAATGTACACAGGAAAGGGCACAACACCTGTGGTGACCTTGCTTTTTAAAATATATATTTTTATTTATTAATTTATTATTTGAAAAAAAGAGAGAATGGGCACAACAAGGCCTCTAGCCACTGCAAATGAACTCCATGCACATGTGCCACTTTGTGCAGCTGGCTTTATGTGGGTACTGGGGAATCAAACTCAGGTCCTTCTGCTGTGAGACAAATGCCTTAACCACTAAGCAATCTCTCCAGCCCCCATGACTTGCTTTTAAGAGCCTGCAATTTCAGTCTAATCCAATCCCAAAGAATCTGGTTCACCCCTGAGAGATTAAGTCCAGTCTCTCCATGAAGACAATTTATTTGTGAGGGTAATTTAATTATTGTTAAAGTTTCTATTTCTCAACCCTTACATTGGAACAAAATGTCAACATGAGCTTTTAGTTGGAACAAACCATATTCTAAAATTTAATGTCAAAAGAGAAACAATATAACAATAATAAATAAATAATGAATGTAGTAACCACAATAATTCACTGTAATATAATTTACTGTAACATATTACATAATTAGTGATATATGTTTATATATAAATATATACATCTAAAGGATATGAATTTATTTAAATGTGATCATATAAATAAAACCATATGTAAGATGGATGTTTCACTTATTAACTCAAAGCAGCTCTGATTACCTGCATAAGATTGAACCCATCAACTTTGTATTATGAACAGGTGGGGGCTCATGAGATAATGTTGGCAATTACTTATTTTCCTCAGGAGTATAACCACTGGAAAATTCCCATGCTCCTTCCCCAGCAAATTACCTCCTTTATGCTTATACAAGCAATCCTGTTTAAACTAGTGGATCCCAGAAAATACAATATGAAAGTGGAAGGGGTATAGTTGAGAAGTAGATGGTTTCATTGGGGGGGGGACAAGAGAATGTAAGGGGGTGGTATGATCACAAAACATCATCTAGAGATATAAAATGTCAATAAATTAATTTATTTTAAAAATGCATAAAATTCTGGCACAAAAACAGACACTCAGATCAATGGAACAGAACAGAAGACCCATCTCTAAATCCAAGCAACTACAACTACCTCATCTTGGACTAAGTGACCAACAATACCTACCGGAGAGAAGACAGAATCTTCAACTAGAGAAATGGGATAACTATATGTAAAAGAAGGAAATTAGATACACTTCTCTCACCCTGAACAAAAGTCACCTACAAATGGATTAAAGACATCAATATAAGACCTGAAACTTAAAAAAAAATCTAGAAGAAAAATCAGGAAGACCACTCCATCATATCTGCATAGGGAAAGACTTTCTGAGTAAGATCCCAGAAGCACAGGAAATTAGATCTACACTCAAATACTGGAACCACATGAAACTAAAAAGTTACTGCACAGATAAGCAGACCACTGACAGAGTCAATAGACATCCCAAAGAATGAGAGAAAAAAAAATTCACCAGCTATAACTTCAACAAAGGTCTAATATCTAAAATCTACACAGCGCACACAAAAAAAAAACTAGACAATAAAAATATCAAACACCCAAATAAAAAGGGGGTAGAGAATTTTCAAAATAAGTAGTAAGTAATAAGTCATTATATACTTAAGGAGATGTGGAACATGTTTCATCATCAGAGAAATGCAAATAAAAACGACTCTGAGATCTCATCTCACTCCAGTCAGGATGGCATTCATCAAAAAGTCAAATGGCAGAAATGCAAGTGAGGCTGTGGGGAAACAGGAACCCTTCCTTACTCACTGCTGGTGGGAGTGCACACTGGGACAACCACTATGGAGATCAGGATGGAGACTCCTCAGGAAGCTGAAAATCAACCAACCATTTGGCCAGCTCTACCACTCCTGGGCATCTACACTAAGGACTCCACTCTCTGCTACAGAGACACCTGCTCAGCCATGTTTGTTACAGCTCTCTTCACAGTAGCTGGGAACTGGAATCAGCCCAGATGCCCATCAAGTGATGAATGTATAATGCAGATGTGGTACATGTACACAATGGAATTCTACACAGTGGTAATGTGATGGGTAAGTTTTGTTGTCAACTTGAGTTGTTTAGGAATCCACTGTAAACTTGGGTGGGTCTCTGAGGTTGCTTCCAGGAAGGATTGGCCTTCTCAGTAGGGGGCAGGGTGTTAGGAAGCTCCAGGGGAAGCAAATCTCTCTCTAACTCTCTCTCTCTCTCTCTCTCTCTCTCTCTCTCTCTCTCTCTCTCTCTCTCTCTCTCTCTCTCTCTCTCTCTCTCTCTCTCTCTCTCTCTCTCTCTCTCTCTCTCTCTCTCTCTCTCTCTCCCCCTTCCTCCCACCTGGCTGCTGGTGCTTATGGGACTTGCATGTGCTTCCATCCTGCTCAGCCATCCTTCCTGACTGCATCCATCCTGCTCAGCTATCCTTTCCTTACTGTGTATGCATCCTGCTCAGCTATCCTTCCTGACAATGGAACGTACTGAGGCCGAGCAGCTCTATAGAAAGCCTCCAGGCCTTCAGTGCTGTGTTGGGACCGCTGAGGTATCCAGCCCCGTGGACTGAACAGCAACCAGTTTCTTGAACCTTGTACCTGTGAAGTGCTATTGTCAGACTGTCATAAACTAATCCAGTAAATCCACTTTTTTACTACAATTCATTCTATTGGCTCTGTTTGTCTGGAGAACTCTGACTAATATAGGTAAGGAAAAATGAAATAAAGAAATTTACAGGAAAATGGATGTAATTGGAAAAAAAATCATTCTAAGCAATGAGGTGATGCAGACAAAGAAAGACAAAAGCTGCAGGCACTCTCTCATGAGGTTTCTAGCTGGGATGGAGTGGAGATGAGTGCAATTCCAGTTAACACCAGGAATATGGGCATAAATCTAGAGTAAGCCCAGGAAAAAGAAGAAATGGGGTGGGAAGAGAGGAAATGTCTGAGTGGGAGGGGGAGCTGCTGGAGGACTATGTCACCAGCTGCATGAATAAGCAGGGGACTCTGCAGACTATGAAATCAGCCAGCTGGACTTGTGTAATAGTATAGCCATGCATCCTCTACAGGTAACCAACTGTTTTCTGATTGGACACAAGGCTCACTCAGTGGGAGGGAATTAATTTCTCCTACTGGAAAACAAGGCAGAATTCCATGATCAGAAAAGAGTGGGCTGGCACACCAAAAATTGCCTAAACAACTTTGAATATCCCCTTTAGCCCAATTGCTCTGACACTTGGTTAGCAAATCTGTTTTACTTTACTGATGGCAGAGAAAACAAGGAGAGCCTAAATCCATTGATAAGACAAGAAGATATCTGCCCACCATGAGACTTTTGACCTTCACCACATCTGCCAGGGTCCAGGAGAAATTACAGAGGAAGCAGCATCATGAATACTGCTCTTACTGCTATCCAGACAACCAGCCCGAGGGTTGATGGTGACAGACACTTAGAATAATCAAAATCTATGAAAGCTGAATTCCAGAGGCTACAAAACTTCAACACTAAATCTGACTACCAATAGGCCTATCATGGCTCAGGGAACTTTGTCAAAGATGTGGCAGAAAGATTGTAGAGTGGGTAGGAATTACCTGAGGCATGGCCCATGCTCTCTCACAGGGAGGACTAACCCTTCATGGCCCCACAGTGATTACCATAACATCACTGAGGAGGGCCCCAGATTAACTGAAGATGGGGCAAGGAGAATCATAGTGTATAACCTATACATATACATATACATATACGCATATATATAAAGAAAAATTAAAAATCTAGAAAATTAAATGTAGCATTCTTTCCATTAAGAATCTATTATAACACATATTTTGTAGTATTTTGATTCTTTAAAGATATGTTTTACTTTTACCATATCCTCCTTCACCTTTCTTGTTACAGTTTCATCTACAACTTTTTTTTATTTCTCTAAACAAAAACATTATAATGCAACAAATTAATCAAATAGCTAAATCACTCTGAGCTGTAATTACATTGATTAAATCCTTAAATTATGAAGTAGCTTTTTCATTATCTAATCAATGTCACCTGTCTACAAAATCAAATAAATATGGAAGGGCAGTTGTCTGAGCTCATTTCACTAAGTACATTATCATGGATTCATTAAATGTAAATTAGAACAATTTAAAAAGAGAGCAAGTTATATCTGAATTCTAAATATTTAAGCAAAAGTGCAAGTTCCTGTTCTTCTTGACCCAAAGATTTAATGGACATTGATGAATCAAAATTACAGAGTAATTTTGAAGATAAAAATTTCTGAGGAGAATATTTGCATGCTATTTCTTTAAGGAAAATACTATTCAAACACACTGAGAGGAACTAGTGAGGTTTGTAGGATATTTGATTTTTATTTTATATCACCTGTAGCATATGAAAACTCTAAACATTATATATTAGGAATGTATAATTGACAAGTAAATGGAAGCTTTTAAGTCTCTACACTTTATAAAAAGTTGAAGCTAAAAATAATGCTTGCTTCAGAGGGTCAGCTTTGCAGAAGGACCTGTTGTCTTGCTATTATTCCTTGCCACTCCCCCTTAAATATCTAGTCCCAAGGTGAACTCTACCCATTCCAAATTAATGTGGAGAATGATAGCAAAAGTTATTTTTTTCCTTTTCCT
>PVHP010022336.1:0-28516 GCA_004024765.1 Zapus hudsonius
AGGTAAGCACCTTAACCACTGAGCCCTCTGTCCAGCTCCAGAAGTACAGTGTTTTGGGTGGGTATGTTTCTGTTTGTATGTACTGTGTACACAATTGCATGTGCACATGTGAGCATATGTAAGGAGTCCAGAGGACAACCTTGGGTGCCATTCCTCAGGCACACACCTTGTTTTTGAGACAGGTTCTCCCATTGGCTTGGAGCTTGCCAAGTAGGCTAGACTAACTGGCCTGCTAGCCCATGAACCCCAGGACTGGGATTGACTTTTTTCAGATGGGTTTTGGGGCTCAAACTTGGGTCCTCACGCTTGCAAGGTAAGCATTTTACCAATCAGCCCAAGATGTACATTTTGAGATGATCACTCTTTATTAAAGCTGTGCCTGGTTCTTTTTTTGTTTTTTTTTCGAGGTAGGGTCTCGCTCGCTCTAGTCCAGGCTCACCTGGAATTCACTCTGTAGTCTCAGGGTGGCCTTGAACTCATGGCGATCCTCCTACCTCTGCCTCCCTTGTGTGCTTGGTTCTTTATCCTCTCCTTTCTAGCAGGCTAAAAATGATTCAGAAAAATTCCCAGGCCCCAACAAGGACCTAGAATCTTTGGAACAGAGTCTGGAAGCTCCCAGGAGATTTGAAATATGTTTATTTAGTTGCTAGGAGAGAGAAGATGGATGGGCCAGGGCCTCCTGTCACTGCACGCACCACTTTGTGCATCTGGCTTTCCGTGGGCACTGGGAACTTTGAACCCAGGCCATTAGGATTCACAAACAAGTGCCTTTAACCATTGCACCATCTCTCCAGACCATCCCAGGGGATTTTATTTATTTCTGTTTTGTTTTTCAAGGCAGGGTCTCACTCTAGCCCAGGCTGCCTTGGAACTCACTCTATAGTTCTAGGCTGGCCTCAGACACACAGTGATCCTCCTGCCTCTGCCTCCCGAGTGCTGGGATAAAAGGCGTGCACCACTATGCCTGGCTGTGAACCACTATTTTAGAGCATTACAAGCAGGAGACTAGCACTTATTTACTGAAACTTACTTGTCTATGTATCTCATACAAATATAAATACAACTTAAGGAGTTGGGAAGATGGCTTAGTGATTAAAGGCATTTGCTTGATACAGACATGAGGTAAATTATTTATTTTAATTTTTTTTTTATTATTATTTTTTGTTTTGTTTTTTTGAGGTAGGGTCTTGCTCTAGAGTCCAGGCTGACCTGGAATTCACTGTGTAGTCTCAGGATGGCCTTGAACTCCTACCTCTGCCTCCCGAGTGCTGGGATTAAAGACTAAAGACGTGTGCCACCACGCCCGGCAATTATTTTTTTTAAAAGAAACTTTACAATTTAAATCCTGAAGTGGAAGGCAAGCTGGGCCCCACCTTGAAAAACCAAAGAAAAAATTATAACTTTTAGTAATAAATAATAAACTATTAAAAAACAAGTTTGAAGCTGGGTGTGGTGGCGCACGCCTTTAATCCCAGCACTCGGGAGGCAGAGGTAGGAGGATCACCATGAGTTCAAGGCCACCCTGAGACTCCATAGTGAATTTCAGGTCAGCCTGGGCTAGAGAGAGACCCTACCTCGAAAAAACAAAAAACAAAGAAACAAAAAAAAAAACCTAAAAACTTAAGGACTTCATAACAATTGTGTATCCTAGAACATTCTTTAAGCTGGGCATAGTAGCTTGCACCTACATGACACCAACACTCAGGAGGATCTCTTGAGCTCAAGGCTGGCCTGGGCTACATTTTCTGGTCAAAAATGCCTGAGAACTGAAGATATTTTGTTTTGAGGTAGGGTCACGCTCTAGCCCACTTAGGAAATAAGCTATCGACCCTCTTAAACACCTAGTGCTTAAAGGGTGCAGAGGGAGCCGACAGACATTCACGTCCCGGTTCTTCTTGAGGGGTGTCAACCTCACAGCCCAGGCTGTCCTCTGCCAGGCCTTGGGTGCTGTCTGCCCCGCGGTGACAGCCTCTCCCTGCCGACCTCCCTCCCACCGTCCACCCACCTGTGCCGGTGGGCCAGCAGCTAACTCTGCTCCTGGCCACAGTCTCCCTCGGCCTCTCAGCGCTGGCAGGACAGACGCCATGCGGTGCGCGGCTCTCGTGGGCTTCGAGGCTCTTGGTGGAGTCAGGAGAACTGAGCAAGACCGTGACCGCAGACAGGGAGGCAGAGGTAGGAGGATCGCCGTGAGTTCAAGGCCAGCCTGGGCCTCTACCTCGACAGGAAATCAAGAGCGAGGGGCAGACATTAGAGGAACGTGCACACAGGTCGCATCCACACAAGACTAGGAGCACATTCAGTTCATAACGATTGAAAGACAACACAAGATGGTGGATCTGTGCTTACCAAGCAAAGCAAGGGTCCCTTCTCGTCACACCACCTTCCTAGAAAACAGAAATTGCTAGAAAGTTAGCTAATGCCAAGACTCACTGCACAAGCACTTGACCACCTTCCAGGGCCCCCCCCCACCCGGGAAGGGTCCCGCCGGGACGCGGGGATCCGGTCTCGGCTGTGGCTTGTTTTTCCCCTAAGAACAAGTGCAAAGAAATGTTCCTTTCCGTTAGTTTGGGTTTTTCTTTTTATTTCTTATTTTATTTTTTGCTTTTCGAGGCAGGGTCTCGCTCCAGCCCAGGCTGACCTGGACTTCACTCAGTAGTCTCAGGCTGGCCTCGAACTCACGGCGATCCTCTTACCTCTGCCTCCCGAGGGCTGGGATTCCAGGCGTGCGCCACGACGCGCGGCTTTTTTGTTTACTTTACGTTTTTATCTTTCAGTTTGGGTTTTTCGAGGATGGACTCCCCCCGAGAGCGGGGGCTACCGCGCACCCGCCACGCCCGGCTCGCGAGCTTCCGGTCCCCCCGCGGCGCTCCGGGCCCCCTCCTCGGCCCCTCCCTTTCCGTTCCGCCGGCCGGCCGGAAGCTCCCGCCCCCTGTCCCTGCGGGCTCGCGGGGACTACGACTCCCGGCATGCCTCGCGGCGGCCGGACTTAACCCTTCAGGGCTCGGAGCTGCCCTGCGCCCCGCCCCGCCCCTGCGCCTAAACTGGACCGGCAGGGTGAGTTTAGGAGGGCTCTAGAGGGGGTGGGTGGGGCGGGGCGGGGAGGGGTATTGTCCAGGGAAGGAATAGTTATTTTCCAAAAAATGGGACAATTTGCAATAATAATCGGATGCTTTTTTTTTAAACAAATGGGAGACATAACATCACTCTGAAACCCTAGGCTTAAATGGAACCATCACGCTCTTCCTTTCCTCCAAGAACAAACATGTCTAGCATCTCCTAGCTCCCAATCGTCCCTGACCCCCTTTGTCCCCTTCCTGGCGCTTCCCAGCGAGATCTGTGATCCAGAGCCAGGGCTATTCTTATGCTCCTGCTTACAGGGAAGGAATCCATAGAGAATCTTGTATCCTTTTGGATTAGAGAATCTAGGCCCTTCATCTCCCAGAGCCCCTCCCACCCTCCATGAGAGCCCAGTGCGGCCCAGCAGGCTCCAGTGGCTACTGGAAAAAGGTTCCTTCTTTGCAAGTCTGGGAGGTGTTAAACCTGAACCTTGTCCGCACCTGCACCTCTAAATCAGAACTGAGTTTAGGAGAAAGCCGGTAATGTCATGCCCCCCTTCTTCTTTTTTCAAATTTTATTTTATTTATTTGCAAGCAGAAAGAGGTGTGGAGAGAGAGAGAGCGGGAATGGGTGCCTCATGTCCTCCTGCAAAGGAACTCCAGGTGCATGCACCTCTTTATGTGGGTACTGGGATTCAAACCCCGGCCATCAGGCTTTGTAAAGCAAGCACCTTTAACCACTGAGCCATTTCTCTAGCCCTTCGTTTATTTGGTAGGGTCTCATTCTAACCTAGGCTGACCTGGAACTCACAAGGTTGTTCCAGGCTGGCCTCAAACTCACAGCAAACCTCCTACCTCTGCCTCTGCTGGGACTAAAGGTACGCAACACCATGCCTGGCTTTCATTCCCTTCCTGTTATAGATTGAGCACAGTTCCAGTTCTGGGCTGGGTGGGGGCTCAGAGACTGAGGTTTTAAGAATTATTAGACTATGGGGATGATCATAAGGGAGTGAAAAGGTTTTTTTGTTTGTTTTTATTTTCTTCTTTTTTTAATTTTTTTATTCATTTTCAAGGAGAGAGAGAGAGAGAGAGAGAGAGAGAGAGAGAGAGAGAGAGAGAGAGAATGCACCAGGGCCACCACCTTGTGGGTCTGGCTTATGTGGGACCTGGGGAATTGAACCCAGGGCCTTAGGCACTGAAGGCAAGTGCCTTAACCGCTGAGCCATCTCTCCAGCCCTTATTCTTTCTTCTTTACCTTTCACTGTTTCTACACCACACTTTGTTTTTTCCCAGTTCTCACTAGCCTCCTGGAAACCTTCCTCAACTCATTCCCTTGCTTGGGCCTCCCACTGTCTAAAGCTACCAGCTCCTGCCTTTGCTTCACTCCTATCTCAGTGTTACTGGCAAGCATCCTATCCTCACCCTGGAGGTTCACTCCCGTGTCTGGTAGTCTGTTTCCTCCTCCTAAAGGAAACATTATTCCAGTCAGCTTTTGGGGAGAGGTAGTCAAAAGGAAGAAAACCTTGGGGCAGTAGTCCTGAACCACAGGAGGCCAGGGGAGTGAGGGCAGACAGGCACATCTGTCCTCTCCCTCTAGCCACCGCCAACTGGCTCCCTGCCCCTGCCCCCGCCCCTTGACATCCCAGACTCCCTGGCTATTTAAACAGAGATGGATGCCCCCATCGGCACATTGTCCTTTGGCCATTGGGCATCATGCCTCCCAAGAAGGATGTTCCTGTGAAGAAACCAGCAGGGCCCTCCATCTCTAAGCCTGCAGCAGGGGCCCCTCCTGTCAAGACAAAGGCTGAAGCGGCTGTCTCCCAGACCCCTGTGAAAACCCAGGGTCCCCCTGTGGATCTCTCCAAAGTGGTGGTGAGTCTTTGGAGTGAGAAGAAAATTTGGAAGAGTGATTCAATGGTGGGATACAGTTTAAGGGTTAGGGACTATGTAGAAGGTAGGAAATCAGCGAGCACTGAAATGAGCAGTCCTTCATCGAGAAGCATCCAGTTTCTGACTCCGTAACCTATAGCACACAGTGTGTGTACCATATACACACACTTGTTAACCCCTGATGGAGGCAGAGCTTGTAAGATGGGAAAGACCTGCGTTCTGAGGCCAGGACAGTTTCAAGGAGAAAGAACAGAGCTGCTACATGCTCCTGGCTGGCTGTTCAACACAAAAGGCCACAGCTCAACCCCAGGAGGGGACACAGAGGAGGACAGGCTTGTTAGACAATCACAGCTGGGGGACAGGGGTAAATTTAGCTTTTGTTCAGCCCCCAGTTATGTGAGGGATGCAGTACTCTGGGCAGTGGAGGGAGGGGAACAGGTGGCATGGGATTATCCCTGTTCCCAGGAAGCCCTCCTCCCTATAATTCCTCTTCTTGGGATTCTCCCAAGGCCCAGAGCTGAGAATGAGACCGAGGTGGCTAGACTCCCATCCTGGTCCCTCTGGGCCCCTACCCAGAAGTGGCTGCCAGTTGGTTGGGAGGAGTGCTAGAGAGAGATGGAATAAGCTCTGTCATTTCTCCTCACCTGCTCTTTCTTCCACAGATAGAGTTTAACAAGGACCAGCTGGAGGGTGAGGAGCTCATTCCCTAAGCCCATCCCGACCCCTAGGTCAGATTCTCTGTTCCCCTGAGTTCCAACCTTGAGGCCTCCCATACTTGTCCCCTTTCCTCACCTGTCCTGCCTAGCTCTAGCAAGTTTCTGATCTCCACTTCTCTCTGGGGGTAATGGGAATCCCTGATCAACACTGACCAATCCTTACATGTCAGAGTTCAAGGAGGCCTTCGAGCTGTTTGACCGAGTAGGTGATGGCAAGATCCTGTACAGCCAGTGTGGGGACTTGATGAGGGCCTTGGGCCAGAACCCTACCAACGCCGAGGTGCTCAAAGTCCTGGGGAACCCCAAGAGTGATGGTGAGAGGGGCTTTGGAACAAGTGGGTTTTCAATTTTCTTTATTTTAGAGACTAAATCCAGGGCCTTGCATATGCTAGGCAAGCAGTGAGTTACATTTTTATCCCTCAATTTTCTTGTTTATCTTTTTTCCCCCCGACATAGGGTTTCTATATAGTGAATTCCAGGTCAGCCTGGACTAGAGCGAGACCCTACCTCAAAAAAAAAAGTCTTTTTTATTTGAGAGAGAGAGAGAGAGAGAGAGAGAGAGAGAGAGAGAGAGAGAGAAAACATTTCACAGAGCCTTTTGCTGCTGCGAACTCCAGACATATACACCACTTTTGTTCATCTGGATTTACATGGAAACTAGGGAATGGAACCCAAGCCAGCAGGTTTTGCAAGCAAGAGCTAGGCCAGCTCCTCAGCTCACCCTCAATTTTTTTTATCTTTTATTTATTTATTTTTAATGTTTTATTTATTCATTTTCAAGCAGAGAGAGAGAGAGAGAGAGAGAGAGAGAGAGAGAGAGAGAGAGCGCACCAGGGCCACCACCTTGTGGGTCTGGCTTATGTGGGTACTGGGGAATTGAACCCAGGACCTTAGGCACTGGAGGCAAGTGCCTTAACTGCTGAGCCATCTCTCCAGCCCCCCTTTTTTTAATCTTCTTTAAAGACAGGGTTCCAGGCTGACCTCAAATTTGCTATGTGGAAAGTGACCTTGAACTTTTGATCCTCCTCCTGCCTCCTAAATGCTGGGATTATAGGCATGCACTACTGCACCATTTTATTTGGTGCTGGGGATAGAACCTAGGGCATATTTCCAGCCCATATTGTTTTTTTTCTTGTGTGGGGGCCATGCTGATCTTCTCTGTACATTCCCATTTTGGTATATGTGCTGCTGAAGCAAGCACCAGTTGTTACTTTTTGAGACAGGGTCTTACTAAATTGCCTAGATTGGCCTTAACTCATTCTTATTGCCCAGGCAGCTTTTGAGGTTGTAATCCTACTGCCTCAGCTTCCCAAGTAGCTGAGATTATAGTCCTATCATGGGCAGCCTCAGACCTTAGTTTTCTTTTCTTTCATTTTTTTGAGGTAGAGTCTCACTCTAGCCCAGGCCTACCTCAAACTCACAGCGATCCTCCTACCTTTCTACCTTCTGAGTGCCAGGATTAAAGGCCTGTGCCACCATGTCCAGCTACTTATTTAAATTTTAATTAATTAATTAGAGATGCTGGAATTAAACACGGGGCCTCAAGCATGGTAGGCAAGCATTCCACTATTGCATGACATCCCCAGACCTTTCTGTATTTATTTTTTCTCTTGACAATGTAAGTTCCCAAGTTGGTCTTGAACTTACTGTGTAGCCTAGTAGCTGGAATTACAGACCTGGTGCTACCAAGCCTAAAGTCAGTTTTCAACGGTAGAACACTGGTAAGGCAAGAAAGGATTCTGGGTGGATCTCAGGACTTCCAAAGCTGTGCAACACAGGGTAAAACACATCTTGGCTGCTGAAGGGATGAGAGTGACAGGGATGAGCAGAGTCCAGTGTGACACTACAGTACCTCCTCTCACCTGTCTCTAATCTCCAGAGCTGAAGTCCCGTCGTGTGGACTTTGAGACGTTCCTGCCCATGCTCCAGGCGGTGGCCAAGAACAGAGACCAAGGCACCTATGAGGACTACTTAGAAGGGCTTCGCGTGTTTGACAAAGAGGGGAACGGCAAAGTCATGGGTGCAGAGCTCAGACATGTCCTCACTACCCTGGGTGAGACAGGGACTGGAACTCCTGTGGGGTGGGCCGAGCCAGGGAGGGGGTCGTGGGAGCAGAATGAGACCAGAGACAGACGAGGTGAGCCCCGCGATCCCACTGGCGCGGACAGCAGGAGGCAGGGTGGGAGCGAGCAGGCTGGTGCCGGAGGGGCTCCAACACCGTGTTTGGGGTTCAGGAGAGAAGATGACCGAGGAGGAGGTGGAGACTGTCCTGGCAGGACACGAGGACAGCAATGGCTGCATCAACTACGAGGGTGAGGGCCGGAGGCGGGGTGCTGTGCGGGCGCGGGGCACCCCATGACCTAGAGTCGACGGACTACCCGAAGGCCGGCTCCTGAAGCCCTCTTGCCTCTCGTGCAGCCTTCCTGAAGCACATCCTAAGCCTCTGAGCTCCGGCAGCCCCTCCAGCCCGCTCAGCCTGCGGGAAGAGGGGGAGGCGCGGCTCCCACCCCGCCGCGCCCCGCGCCCGCGCCCTCCACGCCCCGGCTTCATCTTCTGCCGCGGAAACCGCGTTCCTGCCGCCAGGCGGCCACCTATTGTTTTAAAATAAAGGCATGGCTCCTCCTCCGGTGTCCCACAGTTCTTCAAAGCGAGGGGGCGGGGGGCTCCCTCCGCCGAAGCCAGGGTCGCCCGCAATCCGCGCCCCGCGCAACTGGGCTGCGGAGCGCGGCGGGCCCCGCCCTTCCCGTTACGGCCCAGGCCGCCTTCCCATTGGCTGAAACTACCGACGGTGACGTCATGGGAAGTATTTGGACCAGGGTGGGGCCTGGAGTCGGAGCCATTACTGCAGGGAAAGGTCCGCAAAGCTGAGCGGTCAAGATGGTGGGTCCCGGATTGGGAGCTAAGTGGGACTTGGAGCGAGGACGGGAGCTCCGGGCAGGGGAGAGGGCAGTGGAGGGGTGTGGGCAAGGGGGGTCCAAGCCCTCACGATGATGGGGCTCGAAGGCTTGGGGCCCTGTCCCGGGGGGCGAGCCGCCATCCTGGACCAGAGTTTGGGAGACTTGGGTAGTTCAGGTGCTGACGACTCCCTTCTTCTCCGAGCAGTGTGACTTCACCGAGGACCAGACCGCAGGTAGGCCGACTCGGGCCCCCAACCGAGGTCATCCTTACGGAGCTTGACACCCCCTCTAGCACCTTCTCTCTGATCCCACTGTCATCGCCACCTCTCCGCCCCAGGAGTTCCTCCTGGACTGCATTCTCCCTTCTAGATCCTCCATTTTCTCTTCTCATTCTTCCATTCTTTCCCTTCCAATCTAGACCTGAGCCCAAGCACTGGGTGAGTTTCAGGTGGTGTGTTCACTTACTGAATGCCTGCTGCGTGGGGCTTAGGGGAGGGTGTACTTAGCTGCCGGGCCACCCTGCTCCTTAACCAGCCTTGTGCTCTGTCTCTTCCCTGTAACAGTCCCCCTCCTGCTCGGATTTGTGAAGACAGGTCAGGGGAGTTTGCTAAGGAGGACTGAAGGTCTCTTTGTAGGGGAAGGGTGGGAAGGGAGAGGGTAGGATAACCCTGGAGTCAGAGGCCCCTGTTCCTACTTCCTTATATGGACAGGACCTAGACTGGGCGGTGGTGAATTCCTGCCCCTAGCAGTGTGGTAAGCAGGCTGAGGGAGTGTGTAAGTACACCATGCTGCCAAGTAGAGTGTATCTTTGGAGATATTTGAGTTGGAAGAAATAGATCCCTGTTAGCATCTTGGGTTTACAGGAGGGTAGAGATCAGGTGTCTGCAGCTTGATTGAACTGCCTACAGAGTTCTGAGGTGGGGACTTCAGTTCACCTCCCCCTGCTGCTGTTCATCTGAATCCTTAGAATTCAAGGAGGCCTTCCAGCTCTTTGACCGCACGGGTGATGGCAAGATCCTGTACAGCCAATGTGGGGACGTGATGAGGGCCCTGGGCCAGAACCCTACCAACGCCGAGGTGCTCAAGGTCCTGGGGAACCCCAAGAGTGATGGTGAGCACTGTAAAGAACAGCCTAGTGTGGCAGTAGGTCCACAGTTCTTAAGAGCATCCAAACTCAAACAGGATTTATCTTGATTAGCCAATCCCACAGACCTCCCCTCCTCAGGCCAGGGTTATCTACTTCCACCTTGAGAAGGTGCATGACTTCTCGGGTCTGACACCTCTACCTCCTGGATGGCAGAGATGAACGTGAAGGTGCTGGACTTCGAGCACTTCCTGCCCATGCTGCAGACTGTGGCCAAGAACAAGGACCAGGGAACTTACGAGGATTATGTTGAAGGCCTTCGGGTGTTTGACAAGGAAGGGAATGGTACCGTCATGGGTGCTGAAATCCGTCATGTCCTTGTCACACTGGGTAAGGCTCTGTGCCCTTGTCCTGGAACTAAGGTGCCACACTGACATATCTCACCTGTGACCCAGTTCCAAAAATATTCTTTCCTCTGAAGGTGAGAAGATGACAGAGGAGGAAGTGGAGATGCTGGTGGCAGGGCATGAGGACAGCAATGGTTGTATCAACTATGAAGGTGAGGTGAAAACAAGGGCCTTTGTGGTAGAAATGGTCACTAGGGAATATTAAAGACCGCAACTGATGTTTTCCTTATTCCTAGACTTAGTTCTAAAAGGAGCCAGGAAGCTAGGGGCAGGGCGCAGCCTGGCCCAGGAGTAGGAGGTTGGGGGTGTGACAGGAAAGGAAGGGTGACGGGGCGTGAAGGGTGGGGAAGGAATGGAAAATATATGGAATGACTGTTCCCCCACCACCTGAACCCTTCATCCCATGTCTGTGTCTTGTCTTCACCATTAATGTCTCTTCCTTCCTGCAGCGTTTGTGAGGCATATCCTGTCGGGGTGACGGGCCCATGGGGCGGGTACGGCTCCTCCCAGCCTCTCCTCTAGTTGATTTCCCCAGTGTTTTTCTTCCCAACCTGTGCTTTCTACTCCTTGCCCTTACTTTACTACCATCTGACTGACTTCCTTCTGGCATGTTTCTGCATGGAGCTGGCAAGGGAGGGGAGGGTTTTCTTAAGGAGGAAGGCAGCTTGGGGGTATGGTACCTCCTTCTCTCCTAGAATGGTTTCTGAGGTTTGGCTTACAGGGCCTTTGGGTGCTGGTGTCTGGGAACTCTCCCAGCTTGTAGAGCAGGCTTGCCTTGTGATTCTTTGGCCCTGGAGCATGGAGAGTTGGCATAGTGGGGTGGGTTGCCTGGCCCATTCTGCTGCTAGAGCTGTAGACTTTCCCTCATCTGTCTGCTGGACAGCTTGGAGGTACCCTAACCCAAAACTCTGTCCTCTCTTCTTGCCAGTGGCTGTAGGTATAGTTGAGAACTTTTTTTGCCTCTGCTGTGATCTTGCTGCTCAGAGTGGGGGAGGGGGTAGCTCTAACAACCTGTGGGAGGGGAACCAGGGGCAGAGAGAACTTGGTCACTCAAAGTGACACTTCTGCAAACTGACCCCAAGGTTGTTTGCTATGGGCATGTTCCCTCATGCTGCCTTTGTGTTCTTAGTCTCCAGCCCTTGGTATACCCCTCCCAGCCCTCTACCTGGCTCACCTGCCTCTCTTCTCCTCTACACAGAGCTTGTGCGGATGGTGCTGAATGGCTGAGGACATTCCTGGATCTTGAGCCTGTGCCTTGCCCTGTGTGAGATTTCTGTGGCCCCAGAGGCTTCCTAGGCTCCTTCACCACAGTACCTTTCACATCTGGTCTCTTTGGAATGATGTTTGTGGTTTAGCACTCACTAAATAAATTAGCTATCTTTGCCCTATTTTGGTTCTGCTTTCTTTCCTGAGCAGGGTGGAGGAGAAAAATGTGAGATGATGACTTCTGTCCTGACCAGTTTTGGGGAGAAGAGCTAGGTAAGGGGGGCTCCATAAACTTGACCTCATTTAAGAAATGCTGGAGTCATCCATGCTGCAAAGGTTATACCCTTTTGAGGGCTGAAGAGCCATAAATCCCTGTAGGACTAAGACTAGTGATCTTGGGGACATCCTTTTGTCAAGTATAAAGCTAAATCTATTAGCTTTAGGGCTTCTTACAACCCAGCACCTCCCAAGTACTGAAGCCTTTTGTGGGGAAGGCTGGGAATGTTTCCTGGAACTAAAGCCAGGCCTTATTAGTACTGCCAGAGCCTGTCTGATAGGCAGGGCTAGGAGCCAATAACAACAGAAGGTAAGGTGAGGGCCTGCCTCACCTTCCTAATAAGGGAAGGAATGAAGCCACTTCTCCAAGTTTTATCCTTACACAAAATCCCATGCTGCCCAGATGTTGTTGAAGTGTTAACACTATTTCCAAGGAAGCTGTTGCTGCAGTGCATGGTCCTTGGGCTCGGGCTGCAGCATCTGTGGGCCTGTGGCTTGCAGAGTGCCAACTGCAGCCCCAGTAAGTACCCAGTGAGGGGCTCCAGAATGCTGCCCCAGCCCAGTCCCCCTGCCTGAGAGCCACAGGTAAGAGAACACATAGGCGTCCACAAGATGGAACTGAAAGTAAATTAATTTATAAAAAAAAAAAAAAAAAAAGAAAAGGAAGAAAATAGAATTTTACAGAAAATTTTGAACAGAAGAAAGGTACCAAGACACAGAGGAAGAAAAACATGGGGGGGGGGACAACAAGAGGAACAAAGGGCCTGATAGGAGGGAGCAAGAATGGTAAAGCGCCTGGACTCCATCTGCCCCATATCAAGAAAAAGGGACAACAGAAAGAACTGGATAGGGAAATAAGGGAGGCTGTGCTGCCCCCAAACCTGTGTCCTATTAGGGAACCCTTAGCTATCAGTGAAGTTCTGCCAGACTTGGTGGGAGAGGACAGAGGTTAGGGGAATAACCCAATGAACTGGGAGGTGTTTTTCAAATTTTCAAGTTTTGAAAACTCCTTGTCCTTTTACCATGCCTTCAAGGCACTCAAGAATCTAACCAGGGAAGGAAGAAAAGCCCCAATTACCCTTTCTTCTTCCTCTAAAATCTACTACAGGTACCCCTCCACGCCCCACTCCCACAAAAATGTTTCCCCACCAAATACACATACGCTGACATCAACTAAGCATATGATTTTAAAAACAAATACAAAAAACTGACATTCAGAGGGAAAGGTCATTGGCTGAGCTGGGGCGGCCTAAAACAGCAACCGCGAGGAAGCAGCAGGATAGATTAGTATGAATGAACCAGTGGAATGGGCAAGGGAGCTGACTCAGCACTACCACGGGGCTCAGACAGGCTTGGTACTTCTATTCCATGCCCAGAACTCTTCCCCAAAACTTTCAATTCCCCTTTATTAAAACTCACCCTGACCCCTCAAAAGATGTGAAAGTTGTTATTTTTGTGAACTGCAATGTGGCTTTGTAAAATCTACCATTAAAAGACTTGATTTTCTTGTTATCCATAAAAAATGCAGTAGTTTGGAAGGGGGTGCACCCTTAGAAGTGGTTAAGTAGAACACCTTTCCCCAGCCTTAGAGGGCAGCATTCCCCTCCTATCCTTTCTCCTAAACAGAAACATCTTTTAGTCAGAAGTCCTTGAATAATAATTGGATAGAAAAGTGCATGCCTCTGCTGGGCCCATGTGGTAGGGACTGGAGAGGGGCAGAGGAGCTTTCCTTACGTAGTGATGAACTCTCCAGGTTGGGGAAGGGTCCCATTGCTGGGGGAGGGCTGTTCCTGGAACCTTGATGTCCATGGGGAATGAAGGGAAGAAATGGCTGACTGGCTTCTCACTGTGGAGGTGGCACAGGGGTGACTGTGCCTGGGCTCGGGGCTGTAGGGTCTGGAGGCAGGGGGGTGCCTGGGTCTGTGGAGAAAAGGACAAATCAGCTGAGCCGAGGAAGGGATCCAGACCCAGGCTACACACACACACACACACACACACACACACACACACACACACACACACAGAATCAAGCATGGCATGCAGTGGGTGGGTAGATGAATGAGGTATCCACAATGTACAGCTTTTTCCCCAATACCCTTTTCCACCTCACAGAACTTTAAATAGGGCATTTGAATATGATGGGAGCAAGCAAAGGGACGTCAGTCATGCAAACATATAGCTCCTTTTCAAGATTACAACTGAGATGCTGTGCCACTGGACGACTCCATGACCCACCAGTGAAAGGCCCAACGTCATCCCAGAGATGGCAGCTGCCAGGATGGGACATGGAGGACAGCCAGAGAGGCCCTTCCTCCTGGATTTTAATTTTACCAGAGTGTTCAAAAAGGATTGTGGAAATTCTAGTACCTGACCTTCTCCACCTGCCCTCCCTTCCTCCCTCCATGTGGAGCCCTCTCCCTCACCCTTCTCCCCTCCTGGCCCCTTCTCACCTGGCAGTGGGCTGGCACTGGGCAGGAGATTGCCCTGAACAGCTGCCACAATGGCAGGGCTCTGGGCTGCGGCGGATCCGAGCCCCGGCCCGAGAGGCAAGGAAGATGGCATGGTGGTGGTCGCCGGCAGGTTAGGATGTAGAGGGTTCGCCATGGATACAGGCAGGTTAGGTGGGGGGAGAGTGCCCGGGGCAAATGGGAGATGGTGGTGATGCCCATGCAGGTTAGGAGGAGGGGGAAGGTTAATACTGATGGAGTCAGCTAGACTACCAAATGGAATGATGGATGGAGCAGCAGGAGGAAGAGGAGGCGGCATGCCAAAAGGCAAACCCAAAGGAGCATTACCCGCCACGCCTGGGTGCCCGCTGCCTGGCACTGCCCCTGGCATCATTGAGGGAGGAGTTTGTTGGTTGGGGAACGGTGAGGGGCCTGAGAGTAAAGAAGGAAGGTTGAAAACGTAAAATTTTGCTTAGCAACTCACTTTTCCTTTACCCAACCCCAGGATAAGTGGAAGAGCCTTGGGATCAAACTCCAGGTCTGGGCTTGGGAGAAATATGCTAGCTTAGTTAGGGTCATAGCAGAAGTGGGTCCACCTGTAGAACCTGAGGCCAAGCCCTATCCTCCATACCATTAATATATATCCTTCTAGGACATTCACTTGGATCTTTAACCAACAAGAGTACTATAACCCATACTTACCATGGGGTCCAGGGGGGGGTACCCCTGGTGGGGCTGCCCCAGGCTGGGGGGCTCCAGCTGGTTGTGGCTGCTGTGGCCCTGCAGTTGGCCCTGCCTGCCCGATCTGTTCAGAGGGGCCCAAGCTGCCAGGAGGAGCAGGAGCCACTGAGGCTGGAGCCATAGCAAGGCTATGAACTGTGGGGGGTCCAACAGCCCCTGCTGGAGGGATGGGCTGGGAGCCTGGGGGCAGGGTTGGCTGTGGTGGCTGCTGCTGCTGGTGCATCTGTTGGAAGTGCTGCTGTCGGGCCCTCATCTCTGCGTACTTCAGCTGCTCCATGTGGAAGGCTTGTCGGTCTGCCAGGAGCTGCTGCCTCTGATACTCCAGCTGCCAGTGCCAATGGATATTGTTACCAGATTCTAGAAGCTCCCACTTTTTCTTCTGAAAGACCCTATCTCTCATGCCCATGGTTCCCCAGATCTAAACTCAGTGCTTCCTCTGTCTATCCCACCCTACTCCTTGCATATTCTATGACCTTCATGTCTCCTGGCTGCCCCTGTTGCTCCTCAGGACACTGGAGTGGTGGTCCTGGCTCATTGTATCTCAAAAGCTTTGAATTTAATTATTACCTTGATTTGAAAATGCTACCAGTTCCTGCCATTTCAAGCTCCTTTCTTGGGGGGAGGGGCTGGGGAAATGGTTCAGTGGTTAAAGGCACTTGCTTGAAAAGCCTGACAGCCCAAGTTGATTCCCTAATACCCATGTAAAGCCAGATGCACAGTGGCACACGCATTTGGAGTTGGTTCGCAGTGGTGAGAAGCTCTGTCATGTCCATTCTCTCTCCCTTTCTTTTTTCTCTCTCAAACAAAACAAATATTTTTTTAACTTTTTATTTATTATTATTATTTTGTTTTTCCCAGGTAGGGTCTTGCTCTAGCCCAGGCTTACCTGGAATTCACTATGTGGTCTCAGGGTGGCCTTGAACTCATGGTGATCCTCCTACCTCTGCCTCCTGAGTGCTGGGATTAAAGGTGTGCGCCACCACGCCTGACCTTTATTTTGTTTTTGAGGTAGTGTCTCACTTTAGTCCAGGCTGACCTGGAACTCACTCTATAGTTCCAGGGTGACCTCAAACTCACAACAATCCTACCTCTACCTACTGAGTGTTGGGATTAAAGGCATGCACCACCATTCCTGGCTAATTCATGTTCTTTTCTTCCTTAAAAAATGGCTAAGGGCTGGAGAGATGGCTTAGCGGTTAAGGCACTTGCCTCCAGTGCCTAAGGCCCCCGGTTCAATTCCCCAGTACCCACATATGCCAGACCCACAAGGTGGTGGCCCTGGTGCGCTCTCTCTCTCTCTCTCTCTCTCTCTCTGTATTTCTCTGCTTGAAAATAAATAAATAAAATAAAAAAAATTGCTAAAAACTTATTGTTTTTACTGTTTTCACAAATGCATCCCTGATCCATTCACTAGCTTCTGGGCTCTAACTTCATTTGTGATTTCTCAGCACTTATTTTTTATTTTGGTGGGAAGTTATAGGGATTTTTTTTTGGTTTTATTTATTTATATGAGAGAGATAAAAAGAGGCAGAGAGAGGGCTGGAGAGATGGCTCAGCGGTTAAGGCACTTGCCTCCAGTGCCTAAGGTCCCCGGTTCATTTCCCCAGTACCCACATATGCCAGATCCACAAGGTGGTGGCCCTGGTGCTTTCTCTTTCTCTCTCTCTCTCTCTCTCTCTCTCTCTCTCTCTCTCTCTCTCCCCTCTCTGCTTGAAATGAACAAATAACATATTTAAAAAAAAAAAGAGGCAGAGAGAATAGGCACACAAGGGCTTCCAGCTGCTGCAAACAAACTCCAGATACATGTGTCACCTTGTGCAGCTGGCTTATGTGGGTACTGGGGAACTGAACCCAGGTCCTTAGGTTTTGCAGGTGAGCGCCTTAACTGCTGAGCCATCTCTCCAGCCCTTGGTTTAATTTTTTAAGACAAAAAACTCACTTTTAGCCCAAGCTGGACTAGAACTTACAATTTAGCCCAAGCTGTAGTACTGTAGTATCACAACAGGGAAGGGATTGGTACACAGTTAAAAAAAATAAATTCACCCTTTAGACCAGAAAAAGGATAATTTGAGTATAGAAGAGTGCAAGCCGGGCATGGTGGCATACACCTTTAATCCCAGCACTCTGGAGGCTGAGGTAGGAGGATCACCGTGAGTTCAAGGCCAGCCTGAGACTACAGAGTGAATTCCAGGTCAGCCTGGGCTAGTGTGAGACCCTACCTCAAAAAAAAAAAAAAAAGTGCAGTAGGTTTGGTTGTAACTAGTTATCTTTCAAGGTTAGTCTATTATTATTATTATTATTATTTTTTTTTTTTTGGTTTTTCGAGGTAGGGTCTCATTCTAGTCCAGGCTGACCTGGAATTCACTATGTAGTCTTAGGGTGGCCTTGAACTCACAGCAATCCTCCTACCTCTGCCTCCCAAGTGCTGGGATTAAAGGCGTGCGCCACCACGCCCGGCTTTTTTTGATTTTTTGAGGTAGGGTCTCGCTCTAGTCCAGGCTGACCTGGAATTCACTATGTAGTCTCAGGGTAGCCTTGAACTCACAGCGATCCTCCTACCCTCTGCCTCCTGAGTGCTAGGATTAAAGGCGTACGCCACCACGCCTGGCTTATTATTTTTTTTAAGTTTTTTACTTATTTATTTGTGAGGGGAGAGAGAGAATGGGTATGCCAGAGCCTCTTACACTTCAGATACATGAGTCACCCTGTGCATCTGGCCTTTATGTGGGTACCCTAGGCTAAAACCAGGCCTGTTGGCTTTGTAAGCGCCTTTAACTGCTAACTATCTCACCAGCCTCCTACCCCCCTTTTTAAGGCAGGGTCTCACTCTAGCCCAGGATAACTGGAAGCTCACTCTGTAGCCCAGGCTGGCCTAGAGCTAGCTCACAGTGGTCCTCCTACCTCTGCTTCCTGAGTACTGGAGTTAAAGGCATAGGCCACCATGCCCAGCAGTAAGATTTTTTTTTTTTTTCGAGGTAGGGTCTCGCTCTAGCCCAGGCTGACCTGGAATTCACTATGTAGTCTCAGGGTGGCCTTGAATTCACGGCAATCCTCCTACCTCTGCCTCCCGAGTGCTGGGATTAAAGGTGTGTACCACCATGCCCGGCTCATAAGATTTATTTTTGATTTTTGTTTTGAGACAGGGTTCTGCTATGAAGCTGGTATGATACTAAGTAGCCTAAGCTGGCCTCAAATTCACAGCAGTTCTCCTGACTCAAGCTCCAGAGTGCTTAGATTACAAGTGTGCACCACTATTCCCAGCTCTCAGAACTTACACATTTGATGTAAAATCTCTTAATTTGAATTTTCCCAGTACTTTAAGTATTGTTAACTGTTTCAGATGTCTCCAATGTCTCCATATTGCATATCTGATGTCTCCAGTTAAAACTCCCAAGTTATCTTCTATTTCTTTGTAAATCCTCTCAAAGACAAACTGGGGAGATGGCTCAGCAGTTAAAAGTATTGTTTGCAAAGCTTGCCAACCTGGGTTCAAATTCCCAGTACTCACATAAACCCAGATATAAAAAGTGGCACATGCATCTGGAGTTCATTTGCAGCAGCAAGAGCCCCTGGCATGCCCATACTCTGCTCACAAATACTCTCTCCTCTGGGCTGGAGAGGTGGCTCAGCAGTTAAGGCACTTGCCTCTAGTGCCTAAGGCCCCGGGTTAAATTCCCCAGGACCCACATATGCCAGACCCACAGGGTGGTGGCCCTGCTTCTCTCTCTCTCTCTCTCTCTCTCTCTCTCTCTCTCTCTCTCTCTCTCTCTCTCTGCTTGAAAATGCATAAATAAAATATTTTTAAAAATACTCTCTCCTCACAAATAAATAAATTAATTAATTAAATAAAATATATTTAAAAAGACAAACTGGACCAATACTTATTTGTCCTATCCACTTTGCAATTTACCTTCCAAATCTGAAGTTCTATAGTCTTTGTTTTGAGGCTGAGTCTCACTCCAGCCAAGGCTGACCTGAAACTCTCTCTGTAATTCAAAGTAGCTAGAACTCAGATGGTAATCATCTATTTTAGCCTCCATAGTTCTGAAATTACAGGTCTGAGCCACCCTTCCCAGCTTCCCTAGCCCCTTATCATTCCTTAAGCCCATTCATTCATGCGCCATCTATTGAAGCACCTACTAAGGGCCAGCACTCTTCCAGGTCAACTAGCAGCCCTCCTCTTGGAGCCAATGTGCTGTGGGGCCTCAGCCTTCAGACTTCACAAGTAATCCCTGTTGCCTGGGGCCTATTCCTTCCCCCCTATTTCCCTCTACTTTGAAGCCTGTCAGTCTCAGAAGTTCCAGACAGGATTCCAGGCTTCCAGGCTCCTTTTGACCCTCGAAGGGATGGTACTCACTGCTTCTCGCTCCCGGTCCATTATTGTCTCCAGTTCCTCAAAGTGGCGGAGTTTGATTTCCAATTTTTTCATTTGGGTCTCCACCAGCAGGGCCACCAAAGATTTGATCTTCCTCTCCTCAACAGCAGCCAAGTGCTAGGCAAGGAGGAGTGGGACAGCATGTCAGCAGGAGGACCCAGCTGCAGACATTCCAGGGGAGACAGGGTAGGACGGATGCTGGTAGGTTTAAGAAGGAAGTAGCTGTGGTCACAATCCAGAGTAGTACAAGCTTGATTTTAAAAAGAGCAGGAAGAAAAAGCATGGCGAGAGTTAAGACAAAGTCAAATAACTTGCAGGGCTGGAAACAGGTCCAAAGGCAAAAGATTTAAAAAGCTTAAAGACATGACTAATTAGGATGAAAATAAAAAAGGAAATAATTTAAGGGGTGAGCAGGGAAGGGTTTCCACTAAGAGGCAGGAGATCGAGAAGAGGGCCTCTTCTTCCTGGGGTCTCTGAGGCCCGGCCTCACCTTGGCCTTCACCGCGGCAGCAGCCAGGGCAGCAGCGGCAGCAGTGGAGAGGTTGCCCTCACCAATGTCCCGCTCCAACTTCGTCTTCCTCTCCCCCTCTGATTCCACCACTTCCTTCAGCACCTCCTCCTGCCCTTCCTTTGGCTCCTTCTCCTTCTCAGGATCAACTGGGCCAAGACAAGGGTGTTGTTAGCCTTGTAGCTTCATGCCTATTTCTTATGTCCCCAACCTTCTGAGGGCTCACCTATTGGGTCCCCATCACTCTTCTCTGACTCCTTCTCGCTATCACCTTCTTTCCCTTTCTCTTCATCCTTCTTAGGAGCTTCACTTGTTTTCTCCTTTGTTTCCTCCTCTACAGCCCCTCCTCCTTCTCGGGGTTCCTAAGGTTCCAGTGGGAGAAAGGAAAGCATCAGAGGCTACAGTCACTAACTCTTACACAAAACTCCCAGACTGGGGACTGACTTTACCCCTTTCTTCAGAGGTGATCTGGCTCCAGGAGATTGCCCCTGCCACCAGATTCCCTATCACCACATAGCCAGACTCAGAGTTCCTCCCAGCCCCAGGTCATTCCCTCACCTTGGGCTCCTTCTTCTCATCTGTGGCCTGGCCCTCTGCCCGGGCTTCGTCAGTCCCACTTTCCTCTGGGACCATGGGGAAAGAAAAGGAAAGGAAAGGAGAGATGACTATAGAGTCTTGTCTATGCAATGCTTCTCCATCAGCTGAAACTCCAGTGAGAGAACCAGTAGGAAAATAATGGCCCCCTAATTCTCCCTCTTGTACTGTGCCTGATGCCAACATGGGGCAGAGATGGCACAATAGTGCCAGATGGTTCTAACTCTTGGTAAAAGAGAACTCTAAACACTTGCCAGCCCTTACCAATACGCTCAGGTTCATCAGAGGTAGTTCCTGCAATGCCACTGCTTTCCAGACCAAAGGCTGGGTCTGCCTTGCCCGTGACTTTGGCTGCTTCTTCTACTTTCCGAACATGGGCTTCCACCAGGGCTGTGGGCACCTCTTCCTTCATTTTGGAGAACTCTTCTGCAAGACCGAGAGGGATGAGACTGGGATGGAGCAGGTGGCCAGTTCTGGTTATCCCTGTGAAAACTTTCATCTCTTCTTGTTAAGACTAGCATGGAGTCTAGACGGTGTCTGAGCTGAGGCAGCAACAGACAAAGCCAACAGGGCAGCTAGACCTTAGAGGGTTTTACAATCTGAGCATTGAGCCCTTCAAAAGCAAATGAAGAAGGCCAGGACCCACCCAACACCCCAGTTACCTAGGGCTGACTTTGCAGCAGCAGAGGCGACTCGGGGGTCGACGACAGAGGCCAGGAAGGCAACAGTGCTCATAACAGGGTTGCCCGACTGACTGAAGGGGATGGGCTGGTAGGCCAAGGGGCCCAGGGAGGCCTCTGAGTCCTCAAGGTACGGGTCTTCAATGGGAAGGCGAAGAAAATGCAAGATACACTCATCCTGCGTGCGGCTTCCTACATGTTCAGATACTTTATTCCAGTCATCCTTGTACATTTCCAGGGCCTGGTGGAGACACAACTCTGCTTACCTAGCCACTCTCCTCAAAGGCCAACTCCCCCATTCTACTAAGGGCAGCTGGCTTCAAAGCACTCTGTATTTTGGTATTTGTGTACTCTGCTGGATCCAAGGGGAACCTCCAAGCAGCACTAAGAAGAAATGTTATGGAGTTAGTGAAATGGCCCAAATCTCTGGCTTGGATCTATTCCTAGGGCAGGTGTGGCATCAGGAAGGGGAGTAACTGGAGTATGGTAAGCTGGGGCTCTGCTCACTCACAAGGGCAGCCAGCACTCTAGCCACTTCTATTTTCACAGAATTCCCCACTCCTTGCCCCAATTACCTCCAGGAGTAGAAGGGTCTCCTGTTCAGTCCACTCTCGAGTAGCACTGGCTGCCGCTTTGCTCTGAAGGGAAAACACGTAGTCATGAGAGAGAAGCTATGAGCCCTATGCAGAGTGAGTGCCGCTTCCCTACCCAAGGTCAGCTGCACCTCATACCTTGGAGGGAACGTTCTTCTTCGTGTACATGTCTGTGCGCAGTCCGAAGTTCTGCATGTCTGTTGGTTTCTCTTTGCCTTTGTCAGGAAAGTTGAGCATTTGCTGAGAAGCAGAGCTCTGCTATTTGTGGAAGGGGAAAGAAAGAGGTGAGTACGAATGACCACAGGGAGCCAGAGGCAGACAGCGAAAGAAAACAGACAGAAGGAGCCCTTCCCGAAGCCAGGGACACCCCTGGGTGGGACTTTATTCCTTATTGCTGCAGCTCCTCTGCTCTCATGTCTCTTTCCCAGGCAGGGGCCCCCCAGTGAAGGGGCAAATAAGAAGCCCAGCGGGGTCTACACCCCACCTACCAGCTCTGGCTTGCCCTTAGCCGTCTCTGGCACCAGGTCATCCAGCTCTTTGCCCTTCCGCCCAGCCTTGGTATCAGCATCAACCTGGCGGCCCTGGGGGACAGAGCTTGGCGTCATGGAAGCTGGGCAGGAAATGGCCAGGCCAAGGCCTTGGAGGCCTCAAGACCAAATGCTGGGCAGCCCACAAGCTCTGGGAGCATTCATGCCACTGTTCCATGCTGCATTCATGATTAATCAGACATGTAGTTGGCATGATGGACCTTTGTATCCACATATATCTTTATTCTTAGGAGCTGGACATTTCGGCTCTAATACTAGATTCAGGACTCTGTGACCTTGGGTAAGCCACAGAACTTTTCTCTTACTTTAGAAAAATGTATGAAATGGAAATGGAAAAAATGAAGGTGATAATAATAATTATGAGACAAAAATGAAAAAATGTGGAAAATATGACAAAGTTTCAAAAGTGCACACAAGTTTTAAGCAATTTTTCTCTATCTGCTATATTAGCCTGTCTGTGTTCCCTGAGAACAGCAGCAACTTTTATCCCTCAGCAAGTGCTCATAGCCTTAGTACTAACACTGAGAGAGGGGCCTAAATACATGGGGTGGATTCCTGCAGCCCTTTCCAACCCATGGAAAAGGAAGAAACCTCACAACACTCCTGAACCATCACCCTACAAAAACAGAAAAAGAAAAGTCCAAAGCAGCCCAGTCTTACCCACCCACCTTATCCTTGAGCCCCTCTCCCTACCTGTGGAGTCTTGGGCTGAAGAGGAACCAGCCCTGATGGTGTGTCCGCCAAGACATGGAAGTGAGAAGTGGGTGGAGGCCCCATTGGGGTGGGTCGACTCTCAGCATCCACCTGGTAGTTAATAAGACCCCACTGTTCCAGGAAGGCGTGGACCCTGTGAGGAGAAAGGCAGAATCAGGATCACAGGGATAGATGGGAAGGAGAAAGAGGGCCAGAGGCAGGAAGTCCCTCCTCCCTCCACTCACTCACTCATCCCTCAAATAGCAGTGACACCCAGTGCACACTCCAGCCTGTCCTCTCTCTAATCTCCTCCTGAACATCTCTTCTTGGATGGCTAGTCAAGCGGATCTGTCTTTTAGCTATAGACATGTCTTTCACTGATTCCACATTTCCAAGCTCTTTAGTCATTTATTCCCCAAACCTGTTATGTTTATGTCTACAGGTGTTTTCTATCTAGAGGTGGATTTGTTTGTTTGTTTTGCTTTTTTCGAGGTAGGGTCTCACTCTAGCCCAGGCTGACCTGGAATTTACTATATAGTCTCAGGTGGCCTCAAATTCACAGGGATCCTCCTACCTCTGCCACCCAAGTGCTGGGATTAAAGGCGTGCGCCACCACGCCCAGCTTTAGAGGTGTTTTATCCTGCCTGTCCACTAAGTTCCTCACAGGTGTCTCTAGTTCTTCCAAGTCAGACACAGGTAGACATCTTCACATACCCCTTCTTCTCAGCCACAAGACCCACCTCATGATGGCGCAGACATCACCCGCCAGGTTCCTACGACAGGCAGTGGAAGTAAGATACTCCTGGGGATTCAGTCGATAAGTGTCAATCATGAAGTTTCGATAGGCCAGGTAGCTTACAAGAGACAGCAAGATGAACAAAACAAAGAAAATAAATGTTGAAAAGTGACGAAAGAGTTAATGGTCCCTCCTGTGTTGTCAAACATGGAAAAGTTACCTGACTCAATCCTAACACTGAGTGCCTGCTATGTGCTAACTGAATGGGGATTCAAGTTATGTTTTCCTTGATTTTCTAAGTTAAATGAACTATCTTCTTATAGTTGAGAATGCCTCACAGCCTCTCAAATTATGGAATTTCAGGCATGCAATATCATGCTCAGCTCACTCACTATGAAAAAATAATCTAAAGGTAAGAAAAAATGCCTTTATTTCATAATTCAGATGTTAAACAGAAGTCCACACCCATGTATCCACTGAACCAGCAAATGAACTTCAAATGCATGTGCCATCTTGTGCATGTGGCTTGGTGTGGGTACTAGGGAATTGAACCCAGACAGGCAGGCTTTGCAAGCAACTGCCTTTTACCACTGAACCATCTCCCCACGCCTATTTATTTGAGACTTTGAGACAGGGTCTCATGTAACCTAGGCTGGCCTTGAATTCCTAATTGTCCTGCTTCTTGTCTCCCAAGTGCATATATCATTATGCCTGGCTTTTTGTTTTGCTTTGAGAAAGGGTTTCGTGCTATCAACCAGGGTAGTCTGGAACTTGCTTTGTAGCCCAGGATAGCTTATAACTCGGAACTCAAAATTAGACTCTCAAATGCTAGGATATGAGAACTTTTTTTTTTTTTTTTTTTTTTTGGTTTTTCGAGGTAGGGTCTCACTCTAGTCCAGGCTGACCTGGAATTCACTCTGTAGTCTCAGGGTGGCCTTGAACTCATGGCGATCCTCCTGATCCTCCTACCTCTGCCTCCCGAGTGCTGGGATTAAAGGCGTGCACCACCACGCCTGGCTTTTTTTGGTTTTTTAAAGTAGAGTGTCACTCTAGCCCTTGGAACCACTCTGTAGTCTCAGGCTGGCCTTGAATTCATGGTGATCCTCCTACCTCTGCCCCCCAAAGGGCTGGGATTAAAGGCTTGTGCCACTATGCCCAGTGAGAACTTATGTTTTGAAGCTAGAAAGGGTCAAATGACAGTTCTACCAGGATGATCTTAGTAATCAGCTTCCATGTTTTTTGTAGGTGTGTGCGCACCTGCAGGCACATACATCCCGGTGTGCAGAGGCCAGAGGAGAACACTGGGTATTTCTTCTATCACGTATCCACATGCTTGAGACACAGTCTCTATTAAACCTAGAACTGCCATTTTCAGTCAGACTGGCTGATCAGTGAGCCCTCGCAATTTTCTGATCTCTGCTCCCCATAGAACTGAGGTTACAGGCATGCCTGGCTATGTCCAGTTGTTTACATGGGTGCTGAGGAATCTAACTCAGAGCAAATTGGGTATTAATGCTTGCAGGACAAGTGTTCTTACCCACTGAGCCATCAATCTAGCTCAATTTGCATGTTTTGAAGCTTAGATTCCTCATCTGTAAAATAGAATGTCCATGTAGAATTAGAGAAGTCTGCAAAGTACTAGCTTAAAAACTGGTAGCTTGGGCTACAGAGATGGCATAGCGGTTAAGATGCTTGCCAGGTTTGATTCTCCAGTACCCACGTAAAGCTAGATGTACAAAGTGGTGCATGCATCTGTAGTTCATTTGCAGAGGCTAGAGGCCCTAGCATGCTTATTCTCTATCTCTGCTTACAAATTAAATGAAGAAATGTGCTTATTCTCTCTCTCTCTCTCTCTCTCTCTCTCTACTTGCATATTAAAGTAATAAACCTGGTAGATGTTATAAGGTATAAAGTTTGGGAATATAGTCGGAGTAAAAGATACAGATTCTGATTTTCCTACTTAATTGCTGTGTGACCCCACCCGAGTGACTTAAAACATCTAGCCCCAGGGTCCTCATCTATAAACTAGAGATGGCGTATCAGTCAGCTTCCAGTGAGGTGAGGGTGATATACATATTAGTTAATGTATGGTACAAATATGTAAAGTGTCTAGAGATGGTAAGTTCTCACAAGAAGCAGGTAATTAGCATCTGCTGTACCAAGAGTTCAGTTCCTATTCCTGCCAGCATATCATGATGAATCACGCCATCTGGTAACCAATTCCTTTTCCTTCCTTTCACACACACTGCTTTCCCCAGGAAGAAGAGAGACCCCTACCAAATAATAGGGAAAGAAACAGGTGAGAAGAGAAAATGATCCCAAAGAGGGGAAGCTGAAGAACAGCTATAAAAAAAATTCATTCAGTTCTCAGTCTCATCCACCTTATCATGTATTTACCCTGATATGTCCATAACCACTGAAAACTGCCAAGCAGACTGACCTAAAGCAAACCTTAAAGGAACTCTTTTTTGTTTGAGACAGGTCTCACTCTGTAGCCCAAGCTGGCCTTGAACTCATGATCTTTCTACCTCATCTCCTAAGGGCCCGAGCAGGCATGGGCCAGGTAGCATAAGAGACAGAGAAATGAACAAGAAAAATAAATGTTGGTTGAGGGCTCAAAGGGAGGAAAAATTATAAAAGAGCTCTTCCTGTGAGACAAAGATGGAAAACAGATTAGACTCAATAAACCTGGCTAGACTATGAAGTCCTCAAACTAAACTTGTTTTAGTCCATTGGTGCTGGGGATCAAATCCTTGTATATATTTGGGAAGGGCTTTACTGCTGGGCTACATTCCCAACCCCTAAACCTGGCTACATTTTCTCTCCAAAAATATACCTTAGGGGCTGGAGAGATTGCTCAGTGGTTAAGGAACTTGCCTGCAAAGCCCAAGGACCCAGGTTCAATTCCCAGTACACATGTAAAGCCAGATGCACAAAGTGGCACATGCCTCTGGAGTTTCCTTGCAGTGGCTAAAATCCCTGGCATGCCCATTCTATCTGCCTCTTTCTCTCTCTCAAATATATAAAATAAAATGAACAAATAAATAAAAGTATAAAAATACACCTTAAACCAGGCACACGCGTTTAATTCAGCACTTGGGAGGCAGAGGTAGGTGGATTGCTGTGAGTTTAAGGCCAGCCTGAGGCTACATAGTGAATTAGAGATTAGCCTGGGCTAGAGTGAGACCCTACCTCAAAAAACAACAACAACAACAAAAAAAAACCCTTTAATTCAGATTTGGGTCATCTTTATTTCCTTCTCTCTTTTTTTTTCATTTATTCATTCATTCAAATTCACTTGTCTACTTGCTTGTGTTTATGTGTATATATGGGCACACCAGGGTCTCTTGCTGATGCTTGAGTCATTCCTTCCTCTCCTCAGTCTCATTCTAGAGCAGGCTGACTTGGGACTCACTCTGTATTCCCAGGCTGGTCTTGAACACACAGTAATCTTGCTCCCTCTGCCTCCTGAGTGTTGAGACTAAAGGCCTGCACCATTACCTGGCTTTCCTCTTTTTCTTTTAGTTTTTTTCCTTTTATTTTTTTCTTAAGACAAGATCTGACTATGAAGCCCACGCTAGTCTCAACCCTGGATCTTCTGGCCTCAGCCTCCCAAATATGGGGGTTATAGACATGTGCCACCATGCCTTGTCTCATCTTGTTTTTCAGGGATCATCCATTTACATTTAAATGTATAAATAGTCATTTGCATTTTAGCGAAAGTTATTGCATGTGCTAGGGTTATGTGCATTTTAGATAACATTAGTGAATATGGGCCAAAATTCTCTGCATCTGTCAAAAGAATTTGAAGCAGTGGGGCAGGTATTTGTTTTACACAGAGCAGCAAGCTCTAAAGAACACATGTGTAAGTGCTGGACTTGGGCTGTCTAATGTCATGCATCATGTCGGTGTAAGCGTAGCACAGTACCTGGATGGATGCTGCTAATGAAATGTTTGCTAAACTGAACGTTACTGAATCTGGGAGGGCAAACAGGGAAAGGAGAGCAGAAAAGAACCATGAGTTGAAATCTTACATCTCTGGAGTCTTGGACTTATTCTTGCTGTTGAAGAACTCAGGGAGAGCTCTCCGCTCAATGGCATGAACACTGTGAGACAAATCACAATAGATTCAGGTGTTGGGAGAGGGATAGCGCCCACAGGGAGGAAAGACCTAGAAGGTAGAGGTGGGTAAATAGCCCACAACTGTAAGAAAATATCAGAAACTTGGAGAGAACTTCCCACCAGGGCTTGAGGACTCAAAGAGACCGGGAGCTCCTCTGATAGGAAATATACCAGGTCTCTCTCACTAAAGAAGTAACTTATTTGGAGAAACCAGGAGGAACAACCCACTGAGCCTTAGAAGGGAAGTGTAGATTCAGGGAGGAGTTGGAACAGTACCTGTTATAGTCAAACCAGGCAGCATAGCTGGGAATGATGATGTGGTGGGTCTGCTCAGTCACATTGTCCTCATGCAGGTCTGGATTCTTGGTCTGCTCCCCTTTGTTCCCCGTACTGCTCTCATCCTCATCCTATGAGCATGGAGGCTGCTGGACACTCAGAATTCCCATTCTCCCTCCCAGCAACCCTCTGCTGCTCCTACACCACAGGAACATGGACACTAACAACAGGGCATGGGATGAGCACTATGGGACCCAGGACTCTTGAGGGGCCAGAGTTTGAGCAATAGCTAGAACTAATCTGTGGTGGGAAGAATCTGGGCAGAAGGAACTTTATGATCACAAATCACAACCAAGTAGAGAGCTAGAGCCTCTCTGCACTGGCTCCACCTTGCCCGTGGTCTCCATGCTTTCATCCTCCTGTTCATCTGAAAGAGAAAGAGATAAAACACAAGGCTAGTGCTCCAAGGGGCAGAGGAGCCCTACCAGCAAAAAGGCAGGCTTAGAGATGACAACTGAGCTCTCCCCATGCCTCAGGCACTGCCTGACAGCCTAGCCTGAGGCTCCGAGTCTTACCCAAGTCAGTCATGGTGCCTCCTTTGACTGGAGCTGACTCGGAGTCTTTCTTAGTGTTCACTGCCAGGAAAAAGAGACATGTTATCAGACATGTTC